>JBBBWG010014857.1:0-17453 GCA_037176905.1 Azolla pinnata
TCATCATCATCATCATCATCATCATCATCTTCTTCTTCTTCTTCTTCTTCTTCTTCTTCTTCTTCTTCTTCTTCTTCACCATCAGCACCATCATCATCATCTTCTTCTTCTTCTTCTGAATTTCTGCTCATTCCAACATGTCTTTCTCCACTTACATGTACACATAACAAATCTGGTCTTGAGCTTGTGAAATAGAGCGAGAACGACGATCAGAGACATGCAGAACAGAAGAGCTTGCATCCCTTCCTGCTCGCCCTTCTCCGTGCTGGTGGACCTCCTCCTTCTCCCCTAAGGACACATCCTGGTATGCGCTCTCTTCCCATCCCTTCCCTTCCTTTCCTTGTCCCTGTGCTGAGATCCTGGTGTAGAACGTGCGTTTGTCTGCACCACCGCCTTATGACTCTCCCCGCCCCCTCCAGTAGTTTCCTCACTGCATTCGCTCCTTTCCTCAAGGCCCGTCCTTTCTTTCCTTCGTTTTTTTTTTGCAGCTCCAGAGGAAACATTTCCATCGATAGCTCGTGATCTTCTCGCTTTGCAAGTGCAATTGACAACGGAGAAAAAAGATTGCAGAGCACTGCTTTACTCTTTCTTCTTTCTACTTTGATGAAAGCAAGAGAATAGTTGAGGCTCCAACTCGTTTCTTAAATTCAAGGTAATCCATAATTTTTGTTGACGGTCTTAACTTCTGATTTCCTGCAAAGGTTTTGATGTTCTCACTTGTGAGCAACCCCTGGGTAAAATCTTCTTCACGTAAAATATCATTCATGAGAAACAATAGCTATCATTTTCTGCAGAACTATGGAAAAGTTGTCCCTAGGGAGATGGAACTCGCAGCTTTATTTACCTCTTTTAGCATCATTTGTACATGAACATAGCCTTAACAAGCTTTGGAGCCTCCTGTTCATCAGGATTCATCCGGAATTATGTTCATCAGGTTCCATCTGGAATTATGATGGAAAAGGTATATAACATAGTGTTTTCTTACACCCAAAGAGAACTTAGTTTTGTCATTATGAATGGAAAGAAAGGTGCATTAAGTTTCGAACTAAATTGAAAGGTTGTTTCACTTAATCACGTTCTTCTGCTTTTTTAGATTCACTGTGTAATAGATTTCTACTGAATCCATCATCGTTTTCGAAAAGAGGATGCATAAGTTGTGAAAATGATTCAGAATGTTCTATGACCCTCATATCTTTCTTTTCGACTTGTCCTCCTCATCTTGATTTTAATATGTCACTCTAGTTTTAAACTGAATTTCATCAAATTCTTCAAAATTTCTTGAAAATTAATATGCATCTTTTTTTGTTCAGAGCTATGGAAAATGGCTTAGGACTACCACGGAGACTGACAGCATGTAGAACAGAAAAAGAACATCATGACATGCTGGATTTAACAGCTATTGATGCTGATATTGAGGAGCTTGTAGATGCATTTGCTGCGGTAAGGTACCAGTAATTGTTCATGTATGAGTAAATAATGCTTATGAGTTATGGATAGATGCTCTTTATGTGTAGTAATTATATTTCTAATGCCCTCGGGAGAGTAGAACTATGCTTAATTAGCTCTGAAGGAGCATTTCTATAGAGAAAGGAAGGCTCAAATCAATTGATGCAATTCATGATTTTAGACATGGTTGAATCCATGTTGTTAATACTGAAATAAACATAAACGGCACATTGTTAGTAGAGCTAAAGGCCAATGAAAGATGTTAATGATGTGAAATTGATGCTGCATTTTGCTTGTATTAAAACAGTTGAATGGAAAGACCTCCTTCTCGTGCTCTCTCTCTCTCTCTCTCAATTTGATATGAGTGCTGGCGGAGATGATGATAATTATTCTAGAGATGGACAGTGGGTGTTTGTGTCGAGTTTAACCTCCTTACCATAGTACATGCTCTTATAGAGGAGCTTGCAGGCCTCAAGCTACTATGCATGCCCACCTCTGGCCCATAAACCACTCCTTTTTTGTGTCTTTCTAGTCATGACGCGAATCTCTCTGGTTTCAATGCCATGTGTGTCAGTGTTCATGATCGTTTGTCAAATTCTGATGAAGTTGGACACCTTCTCTGTACAAACAATATTCCTTATTAAAATTTTTCCTTCTCTAGCTGGTGAGAAAAAACTTAAAGCTCGACTACTGCTTTTTGAGGACCATTGATACATGCATGACCATATGTGCATATCCTCAAGTGAATTGACCTCAGCAAGTTGGCTGATATAGAAGAATGGGATGCTGCTTGTAAGTGTCACTTTCAGTTTGACATTGCAATCGTCTACTTCAATCTGACTTGTTCTGGTGAAAGACTGATATAAAGATAACGTCTAAGATCATGGCATTTGTCTTTGCAAGGTGCATTATAAGACCTATGAACTGCGTCAAGGCCAATGTGATGAGATTGACCGACGTGAGACTCAATTTACCATCTTTTGTTGATGTTGACTCTTGGAGATTGAGATCACATTGATGTGAGTCTAGAATTAGAAAGAGAATACTTTGTGCTCGAGGAAATTCAGGTGTTTGAGGGTTTATATATATTGAAAACTTTGCCTTCATTAATAGTTATCCATGAGACTGAAAGCTATACTTGTGAATCTTATGGAAATTTTGATCAAATAAAGCTGAAAGAACTTATATATAAAGTAGGTAACTTCCTATGTCAGGAGGCTGTGATCATAATAAATGATATAGAACCCATGGTATTGAATTAAAGGAGAGATGATTTCAGTGTTACTTGAAATGTATTAAATTTCATGTCTTGTATTATGTTTATAACAGATTGGTGGAGTAGAGCTGTCTCAAATCAAGAAACTATGGCAAGAAAGACTTTTCTCATTCATCCACGAAGCGAAACCACCTAATGTTGATCCAGCTTTCTTTATGCAGGCTATGTACTCTTGTGCCTTAGGTATTAATGTCACAATTTTGTTGAGTTTTTATGGTCAGGTTATGACAAATGTATTCTTTCTGATCACCAGGTTTTCTGCAAGCTGACATGTACTGGTCCAAAAAGCTTGGGGGATTGTATGTCTTATACATACTCTACGAAACACAACTTTGCAAACCTCCTATAAGAATCTATCTATCATCAGGTAACCATATTGTATAGGCATTTTTGATGGTTAAAACTCTAGAAGACCTTATAGTATGCATGTAAGTTGGCTTAGAGGTTGAATGGATGTTCACCAGCAATAAGGATCAAAATCGTAATTATGTAAGAATTTATTGACACCATTTAATGTTGAATGGTGTGATATATAATGGATTTAGATGCTGTTACCGTTGTCTCTGAAATATGCTTTATTGGAAAATTTCATCATGTAAATTTCATCATGAAATGGAAATGGAAGTTCAGATTGGACTAGAAATGAAGCACGAGAAATTTATAGACATATACGTACGTATAAAGTTGGCTAAATTTAGAAGAAGGTGCTGTGTCTAGGGGTCAAATATATAGCTTAGCTTGTAAATGTGTGTTGGTTTTAAGTTCTAATGCTTAGCCTGTATATACATGGATATATGTGTAGAGCCAAGGAAGAACTAGAAAAGAAGTGTATGTGTAGGTTTATATGGTCATGTATTTATGCTCTATTGCAAGCATGAGGGGGAATTTACTTTCAGGGCTTAGTGAAAAGGATTCAAGAACATTTTGGTATTGCTTTAGAGCTTAGGAACATTTGGTATCGTCTTCATGTGGTAAACTTTTGTAAAATTATGGTCATTCGGCATGTTTCCCTATTTTCTATAACCCTTTTGATAGGTTAGACTCTTTACAGGCTTCAATATCACTCTTCCCGCAGGGGTTTAGAGAGTAGGTGTGCAATAGATTCATGAACCACAAACAAAAAATGGATCACACACAAGTGTTGCGGTATCAGTATTGTACTGTGACAAATTTATTGTTGTTCCTATGTAATGTCTGTTGTCTTATTGGTAATTCTTTAAGTTCTACTAGGTTGAACCTTTCGAAAAGACCAAAGTACTGCCTCTTCTTTGATTTATATTCAACTACAATTCTGCATAGTAAACAACTTTGGTAAATATCACTAAGTGAAGCACAATTGCGGAGTACCTTATTATTATTATTTCTGCTGATGTTTTTCACAGATGATTTAGAGAACATTTACTCTCTTGTCAGAGAAGCTAAAATCAAAGGACCTCTGACTATCATTAGAATTGTAAACAAAATGATGGTGGGGGATTTCTTCTTGTATGGCTTAGTGTCTACCAATCTGAAGAGGAAAATGAAAGAAGCAATATGTAAGCTTCCAAATGAGCTTAGTGATCATATACGAGCAGAATGCAAAAGGCATGGCTTTCTGGGCATTCAATCTTGTGTTCTGGAAGAAAATAGAAGAATCTGACATCAGGTGGTGCTTGCAGGCTATTTTCAACTGCTTTAGCAAAGAGTCATTTTCAAGGGAATCTGGTATGTATTCGTAGCATTAAATCGTTGATCTAATAGGATGTACTTTATGAAATTACAGATTGCATCTGTATGATATTGGAAATATACTGCTTTTCAGTCAGGCCTTTTTTTAATAGAACCTTCTGTTATAACCTCATTTTATGACATGTATGTAATTATCCGAAAGTGTTGCATTTCTCTTTTTACGATGATGCATCTTTATTGAAAAGTGTTGCGTTTTTCTTTTTACGATAATGCATCTTTTTCTAATTTATGTATATATCCTTTCCAATGTCTAAGGGTGGTCTCTCATGCACCTGAAATCTTTCTTTAACAGGTTGAAGATTTGGGGCTTGATGAATTATCGCGGCTGAATGAAGAGTACGCACTTTCAAAAAAACAGATGTATTCAGGTCGTTGATGGTTACTTGTGTATGTTGCTCAAAAGCAGTCAATCGAATGTTTTCTGAAGGTTCTTTATGTTTTACATCAAAACAGGAAGCGAGTCTGCATCAGGAAGCATCGCCAGATCTATTGTAGGTGAAGAGTTAAAGCAGTATGCTGATACATGGACTGAGCAACGGAAATGCTTCTATTCCCTTGATCATAAGGGTTTAGCTGAGAATGGTCAAGAGAAAGAAAACTGTCGGCTGGAAGATGAAGAGTTTGACTTAGAGTTGGAAAGAGCATTAGAGCTGCCTTAAGTAAGAGAGAATCGAAGTGAAACCTGAGAACGCGAGGGATAAAGGTAAAAAGGATTCAACAGTTATACGTACTGCACAGTATGGATTAGTTTACAACTCATTATTCATCCTTGAGAGGATCTGATTCATGCTGATTGATGCTTCTATTGCTGAGAATGGGCAAGTGAAAAAAAAATGTCAGCTCTCTTTATGGGCTTTCTGGTAGGGGGTAGCAAAGGGTCGTGTCTTTGGACATTCTGGTAGCTCTCTTTATGGAGGACTTTGAAGCCGATTTCAGCCCACCTCATTTTTTATAGGTTTGAGGCTGGTGCAAGGTACCAGGAATACTTAACAACCTCATTAGTTTGATTGTATATACCATAAATTAGATGTTTGGTGACACTGTTCCTGATTACTCATTCCATTAACTGATCTCTTTTATCAATTGTTTTAAATTGAGTATTGTTCTTGGCTCCTTTTCTAATGTTTATAATTGTTTTGGGAGAGCCATTATCAGTGTCCATAGCGGTGCTCCTGAATTTCTGAGAGTATTCCACAACTTGTTCATTGGGAACTAAATAAGTTTGGATAGGTCAACTTTGATGGATTCCCATAAAAGCGGAAATTTGCAACTTCATCGAATTGAGCTTATGGAAGTAATGCATGCAGAAAGTTCTAGGATAACTAGTTGAATCGGGCCTATGTACTACACATTTTCCAGCTTTGGACAATCTTTAAAGGAAGGATGAAGCGGCCGACATTTTTGTGGAAATTAGACAAATTACAGCATATCAAGCACTCCTGGGACAAACAAGCAACAGCTATAAACATAATTAGGCTTAATATCAATTAAAGTTAAGATAAAAAACTACCAGAAAATGGCTTCATATTTGCTGGAATTCAGCTCTGTTAGAATGCAAGTACATTATGGGGGGGGTTGATAATCCAATGGCCTTGTTAAAATGTAAGTACATTAGGGGGGTGATAATATACAAAGACACCACCACGTCTAATCTAGTAACAGATCCACTAAGCAATCTCTTGGTTTAATTATTTTGAGAGATTTGCCATATTGCTGAAGTCCAAGCATTTCCCTAGTTTACAGTTAGTTAAGATTCCTATGTATTGGCATCTGTACCGGTCCATAAACAACCTTAATGATTGTTCTCAGCAGCATTCACGATACCTCGGAATTCTGAGTGACCTTTATTTGAAGCTTGAGACCCTGATCTCATTTCTTTGTCAGTATTACCAGAGATCCCATTGCTTGTTCCTACAAACTCTCTGCATTCCGTTGCATTATCAAGAGGCAGCATTTGTTTTGGTCCATTCAAGGCAACACCCAAGACAAGGTTCTCTTCTAAATGCGACTTTGTTCCAAATGACTCCCCTTTGGATGAAGATGCACTCTGCAACTGTATACGCATTAAATCAATTTTTTGATCAACATAAAAATCAACTTTACTCGCTTCTTCCCACACATTATCCTTTTCGTCTCCAGAGGATCCACCATCCAGATCCTTCACAACTTTCCTTGTCTTCTCTGCTGTAGATGCACCCATATGTTCACTTACCACAGCATGCAATTTCTGCCTAGGCTGAGAGATCCGGTCAGCCATATCACTCGAGTTTAGATCCATTGTCGTTGAAACTATACCTGAAATAGGTTTTGTTGATTCCTCTCCATGTGTTTGTGGGACCACTGGATCTTCAGTAATATTTGTCACTGGCTTCTCAAACGCTGCTCCCAATGAAGCTGTATCTTTGGAGTTAAGTCCCATAGAATCTAGACCTTCAAGCTGGGACATATGTTTATTAACAACTTTACACTCGACCCATTCAGAAGAGTTACAGCTCTTAGAAATTCCATCAACAGATAATACCTCGTCATTTGCTTGGGATATTTCCTTTTTAGGGCCCATACTCTCCCCAGAATCGCTCTCATTCCCATCTGTATTAACCAAGTTATCTCTTACCAGTGCTGACCCATTCTTAGAATTTGCTGACTGGTCAACATCAGTATATGTGTTTGCAATGGCAGTGGCCTCAATCAACAAATATGGTCTTCCTTGCGATTCAGCTGGACGATTTGTGTCTCGAAATGGAGCATTACGAGGATCTATGTCATCAATTACACGTTGCATTGAACGAATGGGGGTAGCTAGGCGAGCATGATGATGGCTTATGACTTTCATCAAGTCCAATAAAATTACTTCCTGAAAGCAGAAACATGTCATTATTTGATGCGAATATCCTCTACTTTAATATTGGGTATATTACTCACCTTCACACGCAGGTATTCCTCAAAATGTGGAGTCTTCACAAAACATGAAACTAAGACCTACATAATTTCGAAGCACCAAGAGCATGAAAATCCTGTTACGGCATCTTAAAATTGAACAACAAATGGAATAAGAAATTACCATAAGGGCTTGGTTTTCAGAACTGATGCTTTCAAAAAAGACTCTCCTGTGCAGTTTCCTCTGCTCGACTTGAGGATGCTTCGCTAAAACCTTTCTCATATCAGCAACAATACTCTGGATGAACAGACTCTATATAAGGACATACGGCAAAAGCAAAGAAAATTCATCTGGAAAGGAAAGTATGTTCTTACAGAAAGTTTGCCAACATCCAAGTGGCTTATCCCAAAATATGTCTGGATGCGCCAGTGTGACTTTTGGCTTAGATTTCGAACAACACTCACAGTAAATTTATGATTTGGTATATGAACTGCTTCTCTATCATCTCCCCGAACTATTGTTGGCGACCACCATCCAACATGCTGAAAATACACTCAGAATGTGTCATGAAACTGTCTTTGGTTAAAACTGGAGAATGTAACAAATATCTGAATCGCATACTTTCATTAAAAAAATCACTCTGAAAGATTCTTGACCATATTCATTAAGTGAAGGATCAGTAAGAAATGAAGAAACCTACTTCAACTGTACCAGACACTTCATATCCATCAATTTTCGTTTGAATCCATTCATTGTGAACAAATGGCCGTGTCGCATGGATCATTATACTAGACAGAAAGTTTGTGAATATCTGCGAATAAAAACACAGCTTTTCTGAATGTTAAAGGAATAGTAACACCACGCCTTCACAGATTTCTTTAATGTTAAACAACTCAAGTAAAAAATTATGCAAGATTTCTTGCTACAATGTTTCTACTTCAACTATGCGCTCATCGGAAATTTCTTACCTCTCTACCTGCGAGTGTAAGTAGCACTGTACCCAGGCCACCTGCTGTCAGCCATTTTTGTGTAGAGAAACCCAGAAGTTCCATAAACAAACAAACTGCTGCTATCCACACTGCTGTATAGATGGCATTCCCGACAAACTGAGCACCAACCTGCAAAAGAGCCAGCTCATTATATCATTGCATTGTAAATTTTAGACATGTAAGAGAAGGTTATGTCACTCACAGTGCGAGAATCCTGTGTATCTTGTCGCTCCAACATAACTTTGTGCATCTGCTGAATCACACTGAAATTAAAAACAAGAAAATTTAAAAACTTAAATTGTGATCAGACTGAACCAAAAGAAAATAATATAGTAATAAATTCTATTTACCTGTTGGTGCAATATGCAAATGCTAACACAGTAGATAAGGACCGCACAAAATTTACAAAACGTTGTTTGATCACTTGACTTGCCTGAGTGGAAAGCACAATGGGATCAAAAGCCCTGAATAGAACATGCATCAGAGTCATTACATCTGAAATTATTGAGCAGAATATCAAATCAATTCGACCTTTCTTACCTGCAGATCAGTATGATTCCTATCCATAGGAGCACAGGTCGCACATACGTTCTCACATCATGGTTCAATTGACTTTCTTTATAACTCTGGTTTTCGTTCTGTTAAAAATGCCATTGTTTTATCATTATTGTAGAAGCCCTTTACATTAACTACGCAGAGAATCTTAGAGCATAAACATACACGTAGTATGATCCGGTGTATGAACCATAGTAAGGGTTCAAGTCCCCACATTGCAAATGCCATAAGTCCAACGGCTGAAGCACATTGCTGAAATAACTGACTTTCATGCATAATCTTGACAACACTGGATTACAAAATCAATATGGATGGTAAATTGGAAGTCCATAACTCCCATCAAGTGAACTTCAAAGGAGAATGATTTAAACAAAAGGTTGTGATGTTCCTAGTGTGACAGCTTGATTATCAACATATTACAAAGATTTTTCTGGACTAATACCCTATCTGATATACTGTCTGAGCATCTTAAATTTGACGTTTTCTGGGTATTCACACTCTGCGTGGATTAAGCAAAATTCTTCATAACAGAACATGAGTGGATTTTACCTTGCAATAGAACTCGTTGTGAATGTCTGCACAGCACCTACGATTTCCTTAGATGGCACTGGATTAGCTGAAGCTAATGCACAACAGCAAATACCCATATTACGCGCATATAGTTTCCCATTCAAGGCTGGAACATAACACCCGATCTGTACAATAGCCTGAAAATAGGGTATCACTTTATTTCGATGAAATGAAAAAAATCATTGGTATATAGTACAAGAAATGACAATCATTAAAAAGGATGCAAGATCTCATAAATACCATGAACTGCGGTGTTTTATGGTAGTTTACTGCAGAGCGGATCTGTGGAGAGCATTGTGATTGGGAATGCAACTGCCAAACCAAAAATCAATTAATCAACTAGCAAATTTGAATAATGCAGATATGCTTCAAGGTGATGTACATTCAGCAGGCACAAACTTTTGGACTCTTTACAGTACTATTTCTTGAATCAGGATAAAAAATAACATTTGGAGAGAAAAAATGGATACATTCATATACATTACCATCCAACAGCATCCCAAGCAGAAAATTAAAATTAATGAAACTGTGCATGCGGTTCACAAACAATGCATTATGGCAGTATTTCAATGTAACTAAATAAAAATCTTCATAAAAGACAAGATATTTTCCAAAGCAAGCAAATGAAAGCCTGTCATTCAGGATTTCACAGTAAGTCCAGGACTACATGCCTTATTTGTAGATTCGGAGTTAACAAGGTGATGCAATTGTAAAGAGCGCATCTTGTCGAAGCCTTTTCCCCTGTACAATTAATGAATCTGTAGCTTTTTGTTGAAATGCACGTGGAGATGAGAATTTCTACACGTGGCAGACCAGCACCTATTTTCAAAATCAAACAGAATGGTTCCCAAGTAAATCCTTAGCATAAGCTGAAAGTTGAATCTGCTCAGAAAAGCAAGAGACCCTCTCTCCTGAGAAAAGCAGGAGCTCTCTAATCCTGTCAAATCAATCTCCATAACACGCTTATGCACAAGCACGCAATCTTCTTTTATAATAAAACTGTTAGCATACACTTAAAGCCGGCATAATGATTCTTGACTCACAATGATCAAATAATTATCATCTTGTTATGAGAAGAGTCATTGAGCACGACAAATAACTATCATCTTGTTTATGAGAAGGCTGATCCCGAGATCCTACCTCTCTGCTTCACCGTAGAGATGGAGATATGGCATTTGCCTTGAGGGTGCAAAAATAGATAAACCATAGTAGCACAAAGATTGTGATCAAAACTTTTAACGTAGAGGTGAACCGCAGCGGATTTAGAAAAAATCAAATAAAGACGGCAATTGCAATAAAAAAGCTCCCTTTTCATAATCAAGGGAGTGCCCGACAGGGATAACGAGAGCTTCTAGCTCAGTTCATAACACTGGCATTCAATTGCAACTTCTCTTCCGTGTTCTTCAGAGAACAGAAACTAAATACCATGCCCACGGCGAAAACGACATCATTGCGCACGAAACAACTAATAAACAATAGATAGGTTCCAAAAAACGAAATGCTGGAGAGAACTAAACAAAAAAAAACACGCAACCTAATCCAGAAGGAGGAGAAAGGAATGCCTGCCTGCTACCTCGTATCGACCAGTGGGGCGATCGGATGCGATCGATCCGTCCGACGACGTCGCCGCCTTCGATGTATGCGGGATGGTCAACAGCTCGGTTTGGAGAAGGATAAGAGACTGCCACTTCTGTGGTTGACCGAGGTCTGCTGTACTCTTCTCAGTTTCAGCGATGGCGGGTGGAGGACGAGGACGAGGAGGACGAGGAGGAAGCAGGAAACCCTAATCGCTCTGCGTTTTTCTTCTGTTTTTCGGTCTGCTTCTGTTTGTTTCTGTTAGAATTTGGATGAGCGTTTGTTCCACAGTGTTTTTGAAATGCTGGATTTCCAGCATGTGACCAAAACGTCTGTTTTGAAAAAGCACAGAAAAAGAGTTGGGGAAAAAACACACGCAATCGATAACCTCATCCAGATCATGCTCTTCCGGATAAGTTCATCGCAAACACTGATGCAAGCAAAGCCAGCCTGTTGGGCCTCCGTATGTGTATCGATTTTTACTCCTCGATCGATGGAAACAACGATAGCAGAGCTCGTCATAGGATTGAGATGTTCAAAGCGTTGGCTTGTCGATCGATCCTCGATCGGGCACGATCCCAAGGAATGACAAACCATACATCAGCATCAACACTCGATGAGTACGATTGATGTGGCAATGGTGGAAAGCCTATTTACGCTTGTCTTGTTAGTAGAAGAACAAATGACTGCGCTGGATTCGGGTATAAGATCGACGTGCGGGCATGAGGATAGATAGATTTGATTATCGTCTTTGAAGGTCAAATATGACCTAGAGAGAGAGAGAGAGAAGTTGAGAAATTTCAAGTTAATCACAATGAAATTTCAAGTTGCTAATCTTAATCAGTACCTTTAACCTTATTATGAATTTTGTGAAGCAACAAGGGGGGAACAATGAATCATGGCCACGCTTGCATTGCTTTCTTGCATCGAATATTTGAAAGATAAGGGAACGTGCAGTACTCAGTCTAGAAGCTTTGGCCTGAGATAACACTTATATTTGAGACCAATATCTATAAAACCCTTCGATCTCATGCTCCTCTTTGAGAGACTTGGGTAGATATACTAGAGATAAATTTAACATATAACCCTTTTCTTATCTTTTGATTCCTTAGTCCATTTATTTCTACCATAGATGGCTGATTATATGCCCCATTATTGTATTGCGTGTTAATATTTCTGTTTGCAACCGTAACAGATCTCAAACTATGCCAACAGCCAAGCAACTTTATTTGGGTGGTGGGTCAACTGAACGGAAATCGGATCCAAATAGTTAAAGCATATAACAATCATATACAATATTTCTTCATGTACATCAGGGCATCATAGGATAAACATGGACGAAATCTCCTCATTTTTATAGTGAACAATGGATCAGTTTCAACCACAAATGTCAACTCAAAACGATCCAATTTCTGTCACTTACATTCCTACTGCAATAATGACAGGGTTTCCATTTCCATATCCATTTCATTGCCAGGTAACAATAGATTATAAACTCATTTGGCAGCTTCATTCTATATGCGAAACATTATGTTTTCCGATCCCAACCGGCGAAGCAATGCTAGCATGACTCCGGTTACTGGCCCAAGTATACAATAATCCATTTGATGTCTTCAAAATCTTCATGTGAATATTGAATCCATGTTACAAGACCAATTGTACCACTATTTTCAAGAAAAACTGATATTCGCAAAGGATTATCATCAACTATCTCCTTTAGGGAGATTATTTTCTAATGTTTACAAGTAGAAGATACATACTATGAAATCTGCAGAGAGAAAATTATCGTAATGCAAAATGATAGGATATCTCTCAGAACACAAGACTGTCGTGGACAGTGAAAACCGAACAATGTATTTCGCATACACTGTTACACTTCCATTAAAAATATCAGACAGAATATATCTGATGCCTAGCCTTTCACAGTGTTAAAACTATCAAGATCCTCTCTACACTTAGCATTGAGTAAAACTGCATATAGAGAGGTATACATAAGACTATTACCAGGGTGGGAGGGGAGCGGAGCTGGGAGAGGTCAGTCTTGGAATTGTTCTCTCTGATTTGCTCTGATAGGCTTTTCTGCTGCTTGAGAGCTCAGGATGCAACTGGTTTAGCAAAGCCGAAAACCTCACAAAACTTCTCAATAACGAGCAAGCCTGAATCAATGGATTCCAAAGGATCTTTCCTCAATCGGTGCCGAAGGCAATTTGCAATAACAGTGTAAACATCCTCCGCCGTGACCTCTTCCCTCCCACGAAGTGCAGCCAATGCTTTCGCTGCCCTGTTCGTTACGATGTCCCCTCTCAGCCCATCCACGTTCAGATCCGAGCAAACTTGAGACACTTTGATTCTGATATCGCGTGGAACAGTCACTTTGGGAAGAAGGGAACGTGCCTTTGCAATCTGCTCCTGAAGTTTTTCTTGCTCTGTTTGATATGCTTGTCGGAAGGCCTTTGGATCTTGGTCAAACTTAGCCCTTTCTTCCACAATCTTTACCCTTAGCTCAGCATCCCTAACGGTGCCAACTTGGGCATGCATGCCAAATCTGTCCAGCAGTTGAGGCCTTAATTCTCCTTCTTCTGGATTCCCCGATCCTATGAGGATAAAGCGA
Organism: Azolla pinnata; assembly: GCA_037176905.1. Lineage (NCBI taxonomy): Eukaryota > Viridiplantae > Streptophyta > Polypodiopsida > Salviniales > Salviniaceae > Azolla > Azolla pinnata. The sequence continues at coordinate 13,629 of JBBBWG010014857.1, forward strand.
GCAGGATGAGAGATCGAAATCCCTTCTCTTTCTACAGTGTTCCACCCTGATGCGGCAGAATCTAAAAGCACATCTACCAGGTGATCATCCAGTAGATTCACCTCATCTACGTACAGAATTCCACGATTCGCCTTTGCAAGAAGTCCTGGCTCAAATGCCTTTACTCCCTCAGTAAGCGCCTTTTCTATGTCGATGGTGCCACACACCCTATCCTCTGTAGCTCCCAAAGGAAGATCTACCATCGTGATCTTTGTGTTTGATATGCTGAACTCCTCCCCTGATTGCACTTTCAGGCGAACTTCTTCACTCATAAGCTCAGGATCTTCAGGATCAGAGTTGAACGGATCACCAGATACTACCTTAATCTCCGGTAGTAGATCAATAAGTGATCTTACGGTCGTTGATTTCCCAGTGCCCCGATCTCCCATGATCATGACTCCTCCGATCTTTGGATCAATAACATTGAGAAGTAAGCACAACTTCATCTCTTCCTGTCCCACTATCGCTGTGAAGGGAAACACAGGCCTTTGATTCTCCTTGGAAGCTTTATTCAAGCCAGAGGCCTGTCCAAAAAAAAAAAAGACATACATGTAAGTACAGACAGAAAATAATCAATAACTGAGCGTTGAAAACACCAGCGCGTCTGCAATGCATCTGTTATACCCCAAAGGTTTTAAAATAACCATAATATCCCCTCTGTATAGTACATAAAAACCTACCCCTACATATGGGTACTCATGGACAGTTACTTATATGTATCAAACCGGCTAAGGGAATTCTGGTTTTTTGCCCTGAAGATTACCTGTTGTTCCGGTGAAAGTACAGTACTAGCAGAGTTTTGCACCACTGTGAATCCACGTGTGCCTGACATCCTGAAAACAGGCTGTTTCTCTACCTTCAATTTCGTTCCTTGTATGAAACTGGTACAATGCAATGGGCCTGTTCCATTTGTTCAAGAATCTTTATGTTAGGTGTTTTAGCATGTGCTACAAGCTTTTATTGTGTGTGCAAGAAAAACAAAAAGCTTACGAAAGCCAAAGATTGCAATCATCCTCAATTTATTACCTACAACTGATTAACCTATGGAGTGCTAATTCATAGATCATCATCTAGAAACTCAATATCAGAATAAAAATAGAGAGAGGGTAATCATAAGCCGTGTGTAGAATTACTTGCCATTGCTAATAGTGGGGATCCTGAAGGCAACAATGTTCAGCTGGATGTGTGAACATAACTCATGACCGTTTTGACTGGTTGATTATAAGAGGAACCATGACTAATACTAGCTCGAGAGCTGGTGGAGCGACAATACTGGAGAATGTACAAAAGTAGGATATAATAAGCCTACTTGTCATGGCATGAAACACCCAATACAATTTCTATGTATCGCAAAATCTCGCCATATTTCTGAGAAACCTCTGCTATGATCTAGTGCTTTATCTACAGAATTCTTTAGTTTTCGTACATGTTGAGATTAATGGTTTTCGAAAGTGACTTTCGAAGATGATTCTTTTGAATGAGCTGTGAAACTTGGCCTTAAATTTTTATAACCTTTCACATCATCCGCTTAGTATATTTCTTCAGGAAGTTACCAAAAAGCAACCTTTTAGATGAACTAGTGTGCTTATTCTTATATTTCCTTGAATGAGATTATGCAATTTTATGTGTACCTTCTTGATTCTTGTGCTTACTTAGTATGTTTACTTGAAGCAAGTTAACCATTAGTGGCTCAAACTTCCGTTTTCATACTGGATCGGGACTTGAGCATATGATATGATCTGATCAGGGGTGAAGATCAAAAGACATTTGTATGCATATAATCTGGCTGCACAGGTAAAGACGTCCACATTTGGCACAGTCTATGGAAATGGTAGGATCAGTACCATGACAAGAGGAAATTTTCACATTACCTGACACGAATTCGTGTTACGAAGACTGTGGAGTTGGAAAACCAAAGAGAAATGTGGGCACATTCGGGTATGCAAGACACATTCATGCTTTCATATTTCGAGAGTGAAACATATGAAGCCTTGAGCAGATACAAAATTGTCACCAATCAAGAGAAAGCATTGTAAGCGTGAGCCGAAAACGAATGGGAGAACAGAGGGCGGGCAGGGTCAACAACACGCACAACTTAAGCAGAAACAAAAATGGGGCGACAGGAACGGTCATCCCCATCGCAGAAGGCCCAAAAGAAGACAACAGAGCACTGTGAACAAGAAGGAAGCCAGAAGCGCAGAAAAGGATTAATTACCATGGAAAGCGCGGATTTCCCGTCCGGAAGAGCTTCTGAGAGAGATGGCAGGGAGTGAAATGGAAGCTGAAGCAGACGCCATGGGCTCACAGAGGAAGAAGTCGGAGAGAAATCACTGCTCTGTGGCCGTGAGGAGCTTTATCTCCTTCAGTCTCGCTGTGTATGTCAAGCATGCATGCATGTATGTGTGTGTAGATATGCATGCATGCATGCGTGTGTGTATGTATGTGTGCATGTATGTATGTGCGTGCGTACGTACGTATGTATGAATGAATGAATGAATGTACGTACATACGAATGACTACATGAATGTATGTATGTATGTGAGCATGCATGTATGTATGCATGTATGTACATACATATGTATGTGTGTAATGTATGTATGTATGTGTGGACACATGTGCTTGTGCTTTGTGTGTAGTATGTAGTATATGTAGAGGGATGCGTATGTAGAATGTATGTACATACGTATGTGTATTGTACTTACGTACATGTGTCGTGTACAATTGGTATTTTCGTTCTTGCCATCAGTCAAGCCATCAAAGCAGAACCACGTATTATGAAGGTCGAAGACGCCCCCATTCTCTTTAACGCCTCGTCAACCGAGGACTCTCGACTTGGAAAAAGTCAAGCGGTAGGCAGAATAAAAGCATGCTCCGATTGATTGACGAGTTTTTGACCTAGATAAAGCTCTGAAGAGATACCTCATTGACACCTCACTCATGGAATCAATTTGCTTGAAGCCAAATAGATCTCTCTCACCCTTCAGATCCTACGTTATAGTGTCGAAACTTTGATAGACCATGGCTACAAGAAGTGTCATCTAACAACTATCTATTGAGGTTTCGAGCTTTGTGCAATTGTAGGATGGGAATGGGCATATAAGTAAGCGAATGACATGCCGAATCTCACATCCCATATCACATTGAACCACTGCAAAATAAGGAGGAATATCTGTGCTTGGGAATCTAAAGATGCCATCCAACATAATCCAACTCCGATTTTGTCCAATTCCCACCCATCAACATTGCATTGCATAGGATGGATGCAACAAGGCAACACAAGCATAATCCGACTCCGACATTGTCCACCATCCACATCACATTGCAACGGATCGACACAAGTTACAACAAGGCAACGCACTCGTAATTCACCTCTGATTTTGTCCTCCCTCGACATTACATTACATCGGATCGACGACGCAAGCATGATCCAACTCTGATTTTGTCCACCATCAACACTACACTGCATCGGATCGGCACAACGAGGCAATACAGGAATAATCCAACTCTGATTTTTTGTCCTCCAGCAACAATACATTGCATTGGATTGGCACAATGAGGCAATACAAGCATGATCCAACTCTGGTTTGTGGGCTATGGAATCAATGGCTGTACATAAACTTTTATCTACATATTCCTCCAAGGAACAGAACCTGGAGCAAATCCAAGACCAACAGTCTGCCAAAAAAAAAAACCTATCTACAGCATCTCCGAGGAAGAACTAAGACCAGAAGACAGAGATTGTGGCGGGACCCTTAGTCCAAGCAAAAATACCCACAAGTTAATCAC
>JBBBWG010014868.1:0-17438 GCA_037176905.1 Azolla pinnata
ATATAATGGGAAACTTTTAACAGGAATGGCCAGTTTATGAAGTTGTACATATTTTATAAACTGGCCATTCCCTGTTAAAATTTTGCACTTGATTCTAGCCCTACTTGATCATTAGGTAGTTCTATTCCGATGCATCCAGTTCCAGATCTGAACTACAATCCGTAATTGGCCATTTCTTGGTAAAAACAGCCTTCGTAGCTACTTAAGAATGGTCGTAACCTGATCACGATGCAGTTGTTGTAAGTCTATCTGCTAAGTTGGTGGGAACTGATCTAAGACGAACCGATATCGTCTTGAAACGACGATGGCTAAAATAGTCAAACAATCACTCAACTTATCTGACCTCTAGTTTAGCTCAGTTAGTGGGAGCTAATCCAAGAGAGACCGACAGCATATTGAGCATCGTCAGGCAGGCCGCCACTGAACTGTCGACTGCAGCTGAACCGAACAGAAGCTTTTATCAGACCTCTTGCTGAGCTGAGCTGAGCTGAGCTGAGCCGAGCCGAGCTGGTGGGAACTGATTCGAGACAAACTGATAGCATCTTGAAGCGACAACGAATCCATCAGTCAAATAGTCGCTGGAACTATAGATTGAAACAGTGTCAATACCGACTTATATCCGGCCTTCTCATAGATAGAGCTAGCGGAGCAGATCGGAGATAGGCCAACAACATCTCGTTGCTCGAAACAAACTGTCGAAGGTGAACAGGCCAGGGACAACTACGAACATCGCAGCCATAACCGATCTCGTTGGGTTGGCAAGTTTTATTGCGGTTTTTATCTGACCTCTCAACCCAGGCTTAACACCAGCAGTTTACCTTCATCGTTCTCTGCAATCAAGCCCTCCTCGATCTCGGGCGTTGCAGACTGTTTCTGTCAATCTCGCCTCTGCCGTCTTTACTAGTTAGTCAGTCAATAAGTCGGTCAGTTAAGTTAGTCAGCTAGTCAAACATAGTCGACATTCGAAGCTAGACTCTGTTGGGTTCTTGCTCTCTATCATCTCTAGCAGGCATCATCATCATCATCATCATCATCATCTTCTTCTTCTTCTTTTAAAACAATGTTGGCATGTCGGGCAAGTACATAAGCTCCGCAGAGAGACAGACATACAGACATGGACATTGAAGTACAGTGGGCTTCTGAAAGGCTATGCAATGGGGATAGACTTGAACCCGAGACCTCTAACTCCAAGACAAAAAGTCTCAAAGCATCCGCATTCCGTTTACAGCCTCGAACCTGAACCCTAAAGCCCTAAACCGTAAAGAAGATACAAGCTTCTGGAATCTTGGCGTGGAATCGGAAACCCAGTTCCCGTTGAAAAAGCCAGATGTTTAAATGAACAGCATACAAGCCCAGGATTACAACATGGATATACACATATCGGAGCCTACAAGCCCAATTCCAGTCTTCAGAAGACACAGGCATTTCTTTCTTTCTTTCTTTCTTTCTCTCAGTTTGTCTGTATTTCTCTCATCCTGACGGTTTTTTTCTTTTACGATTTTGTTTTTTTTTTACAGTGGGTCGGAGTCAGAACGGCAGCATCTGCAAAAGCAGAGTGTGCATAACGACGAAGGGATTCCGTCACGACTTCATTGAATGCCCAAGACCACGTCGACAGAAGGAAGCAGCAAAAGAGGCGGATCTTGTTGTTCGACTGGTGTGAACAAGTCCTCAGAAAAAAAGAGAGAAAAAAAGGCAACAGGAGAGCTCGGAGTAAGATCTAGGCACAGTAAAAAAGACGTAGAAGCAGCAACATACAGTGTCAGATTCAACAACATACAGTCAGTCAGTCACTGTCAGATTCAACAGTCGAGTCGGTGGAGGGGAACCAGACGCATCAGAACATGCTAGAGAAGCCCCCATATGTGTAAGCTCGCATTCACCGAGACTTGCTTGCGTAATGGGCGCATGATTGACTGATTGACTGATTGATTGATACTGCATCTTGCTTCCGACCAGTGGATAGACCTTGACCAGAACACACGAAAAGACGATCTGGAATGACAATCATTCGAGAAGCATCTGTCGGGAGCCTGTATACTGCTGCTGCTGCTTTCATTTCGCCAGTTCGATCGCCGAAGAAGGTTCCGGAAACTTCTAGAACCTTCCCCGAACTTTCGCTCCGCAGCTTGTTCATCGGCATCGCTAACGAGTTCACTCCCCTGATGTGTGCTCTCCGATCCCCTGCCCAACTGCTCTTTCTCTTTGCTCGTTAGTTGAGCTTCGCCTTTTTATTTTTATTTATTACTTCCGTCTTGTACATGCATCTAGACATTTGTAAGATTCAGACTCGTCTCGACCCGTGTCTTGCTACTGCTCTCTCTTGTCCTTTTTATTTTTTTCCCCACTTGCGATTCTTCCGTGGTTTCTATGCAGAGTTGAAGCAGCTCTCTGAATGGATCGCCGGAAACCATGCAAACAAGTGAATCAACACAGTCGAAGCAATCAGATATGTTTGTTCAGTGCAAGTATGTATACCCAGTATCAAATTAAAAAAAAGCCTTACTGCTTCTGAGATTCCTACTGTAAAAACCTCTTTGATTATATTCTGTATATGAAGAAAAAACCAAGTATAGACCAAATATAGTGTGTGTTTCACATGTGAAGGATCTCATGGTATATAAAGAAACCAAATATAGACCAAATATAGTGAGTGTTTCACATGTGAAGGATCTCATGGTATATAAAGAAACCAAGTATTGTTAGTTAGTGTCCCAAAACACAATCTTTCCACTAAAAAGAAAGAAACCCCTGAGGTTTTTTGAAGATGAAAAAAAGGTCCAAATTCCACATTTCTATCATCATTTTTCAGCATGATTTCTTTCCCCTTCCAAGAACTTCATACATCCAAATATAGCATGCGAAAGAAAAGCTCATTCTTGACATCTATCCCATGATCTCCTCAGGAGCTGCTTGCTTGCTTGCTTGAATTGAGACTGGTTTTCCTGGAAAAGTTTTCTCGTACAGATCTCGAGCAAACGGTAAGAATCTCGTACCGTGAAGCAGTTTTTTCGGTTTGGATACCATCCCACAATGAGAATTCATCATCCCTTCCTTTTTAGGGAGTTGATCATGGGGAATCCAACATTATCAGCATTCGCTATATCAGCTCGAAACATCATGTAAGCAAAAAGCATACACAATGGGCATCTAACAGTGTCAAATGCGATGCCGCTTGCTATTCCTCCATTCGTGAAACCAAACAAAGCTTCCATGCCTTTCATCATTCCACCACGATAAGCTCTGGCTCGAAACAATTTAGATCGATCAATTTGAGCTGTTTTTATCCTTCTTCTAGCATCCAAAAGATCTCGCCTGTTCGCATGTCTGAAAGCAAACAACGCTTCTGAGCCTTTCATTACTCCACCGTGGTAAGATCTGGCTCGAAACCATTTAGATCGATCGATTTGAGCTGTTTTTATCCGTTTCTATCATCCAAAAGATGTCGCATGTTTGAATGTCTGAAATCAAACAAAGCTTCCGAGCCTTTCACAACTCCACCATGATAAGATCTGGCTCGAAACAATTTCGATCGAATCAATTTGTGCTGTTTTTATCCTTTTTCTATCATCCAAAAGATCTCGCATGTTCAAATGCTAGTTTCCCAAGGGATGCATTGCCCCAATTCGAGCATGCGCTGAGGAAAGCATGCCAGACTCCAAGATTAGGCTCAATGGGCATTTTCCGGATGATCTGGATGGCCTCATCAAGCTGCCCAGCCCGGCTGTGAAGATCCACCATGCAGCAATGATGTTCGAGTGTGGGAAGAATGCCATGCCTCTTGCTCATAGCCTCAAAGTATGTGTGGCTCTTCTCCGATGAGCATGTCCGACTACATGCATTAAGAATACTAACAAAAGTAACTGCATCTGGCTCGAAACCTTCTTCCTGCATTTGCTCGAATATTCTAAAAACATTCTGAGCTTCTCCAATCTCAGCATATCCAACAATAAGCGGTGCCCACAACACCAAATCACGGACCTGAAGCTTGTTGAAAATGCACTGTGCCACGGTAAGCATGCCACATTTTGCATACATGGCTATCAGATTGTGGTTAAGGGCAAGCTCTCTTTCTAAAAGCCCTCTCCTTTCTATCTCAACATGCATTTGCTGTCCTTTGTCCATAGCTCCGCTGTCGCTACAAGCTCTTAAGCCGTACATAAACGTCAAAGTGTTTGGAGAAACTCCAGAGTGTTGCATCTTTTCGAGACATCGGAGAGCTTCAAGAGCATGGCCATTCTCGGCATAACCGGCGATCAAAGCTGTCCATATGGCCACATCCCGAGGTAATAACATGGTATCAAACACCTCGCGAGCTCGCTCGAGAGCCCCACATTTGGCATACATATCCACGATCGCGCACATGATCGTTGGATCTTTTCCCAGAAATCCACATCTAACGATCTCAGCATGCAATTCTCCACCCAAACCTATGTCTCCGCTACTGCCACAAGATTTAAGGCCACAAATGAATGAGACTGCGTCAGGATGGATGCCTTCGCTTTGCATCTTTTTCATACACTCCAGGGTCTCATCCAAATACCCATGCTCGGTATATGCAGTGATCAATGCATTCCACAATGCAAGGCTCCGAATTTGAAACTCGCCAAACAGGTTCTTAGCTTTGGAAAGGGCACCACATTTCGCATACATGTCAACCACGCTACCTGCAAGAACTGGGTCATTTCGAAGAGTTCTGCTTCTTTCGAGATCCATATGGATTTCACATCCTTTATCTATATTTCCGATCAGTCCACAAGCTTTTAGGGCACAAACAAACACAATTGCATCAGGGCGGATGCTTTGAAGCTTCATATGCTCAAAAAGAACAAGAGCTTGTACACCATGCCCATGTGCTACATATGCAGACATTAGAGTGGTCCACGAGATCACATCTTGGACATACAACTCATCAAACGCTTGTTCTGCATCACGAAGGTTACCACACTTGGCATACATATCCATCAAAGCACTCGAAAGGATGTGGTTTCCCTTCCACAAAGATGCATTCTCCATGATTTCAACATGCATTTCTCGCCCTTTTACTGCATGATTCAGGCTGCCGCATGCTTTCAAGGTACACACGCAGCTAATGGCATCAGGGCATATACCTTCTTGCTTCATCCGATCGAAACATTCGAGTGCGTTCACACCATGTTCCTCTGCAGACCTAGCATATCCTGTCATGAGGGCATTCCATCCTACCACATTTCGATTCAAAAGGCCATTGAATATATCCCGTGATACATCGAGGGAGCCACACCTTGCATAGAGGTGAACCAACATAGTACCGAGAAGGATGTCATTGCGAAGGGAATCATGGCCGGATATCTCTCTATGTATGCGAGACCCTTCTTTGATATTGTTGGATTGGGTGCACGCTCTTAGCCTGGCTATGAACTTATGTCTCTCGGATGAAGAAGAGAGTCTCGTGCTTGGGACTAGTTTTACCTTCATCACATAGGTGAAGATGCATGCAAGGATCCACCATATCTATGATTTAAGAAAATGTAGCAAAGTGACATCAACTAATCAAAGTATATCTCAACTTCTTTAGTGCTATACATGACGGAAAAGAAATGCCAAGGCCATAAACCCCGATCTGCGATGGGTGAAACATGCTACAGCTCGAATTGCTTTCTGAATTCGAGGATAACGTTCCATATCCTGCAGGCCAGAGTGCATTTTAGTTGGGGAAAAAAATATCAGACTGAGAAAACAATGGCTAAGCTAAACACCGGAGCAGATAGCATAGTTATTTTCATACAGTGGCATCAAGCTGCATGAATACACAAGGCTATCAACGATGTTAAAAATCTGAGTTTAATGTTGGAAGCTAATATTGGACAGTAGAACGCAATTAGACCATGCTAACATAATTATTTCATACTGTAGCACCAAGGTGCATGACTATACATGGCTATCAAAGATGTTAAAAATCTGAGTATAATTTTGGAAGCTAACGTTGGACATTAGAACACAATTGGACCATGCTAACATAGTTATTTCATACTGTAGCATCAAGGCGCATGAATACACATGGCTATCAAAGATGTTAAAATTTTGAACATTTATGTTGGAAGCTGACACTGGACATCAGAATGTAACCAACAAGAATGAACAGATATATAATACCTTGACATACAGTAGAATAGGCATGGATGATGTTTCCCAAATACCAGTGCTGAGAAAATCTTTTCCTCATGACCATATACAAGTGTAGGGTTAAATAGTCCACGTCCTGATACAATGACATGCGAAAAAAATCAGGTAAACAACAGAAATAACTCCACTTCAACCTATCAAATCAATGTTACTCAAAGGCTATGGTTCTATATACACCTGGATCAACATATACGCCACAAGTGTGCAGGCGTACAGTAACAGCATTATTATCCTGCATAAAATCATCCATACATTCCTGAATAGACAAAAAAATATTGACAAGCAAGGACCGATTTCCAATTGTAATGTCTTACTTTGTATATGGAGGGGTTTCCCTGGCAAAATCAACTTCAGTGAAGTCTCAAAGGCAGCATAAGTACCTCCAATCTTCCATGATACAAATGAGTACGTTACAGGCCAAAATGTCGATTAGCCCTCAAATGTCATTCTGTCTCGAGAAACCACCTGACTTCAACAAGGCCCCATCCATGCTCGGCCATTGCATAACATCTGCAATCCACACACAGTCCTGTTGCTATGATCTATCCAGATGCATCATGATGAATTTATGGAAGTTCGCATGAAATCCTTAAACGGGGCTGTCAAGTTAACTTACATGATTTAGACATGAAGATCTTGCTTGATATACCTTAGAATTATCTAGAGCAATATAAAATCAAGGACTTACCACCCTAAGCTTAGGGATGTTCAATGCAATAGTTTGAGAACAGATATAAATATGTACAAATTAAGCCTGAGAATAAAATCCATGTTTCATTCAACACAATGCATGCAAATCAAAAGGGACTACAAACAAACTCATACCACATACTAAAGACACACTCAACAATGTCCGATTCCCTTTATCCTGATTATTATAATATGCAGATTACTGACGAGAGACCTAACTGTGAGGTTAGAATAAACAGCACATAATGTCGGGCAATACAACTAAAATCTTAGCATCAAAATCAACATTAGTAGAATTCAAATTGTCAGCTTTCTAATACAGAAACCTTTCGTGGGAAAAGATAGCACAATGCAGACAAATCGTTGTGGAAATACACATAGAATCTTATCATCATATCCACATCAGCGGAGGCCAAACTCCCTGTTTCTGCTTTTTTTGTTTTTCTTTTTTAGAATACATTGATCACTGATGAGAACCTTTCATTGTACAGGCCCCGGGGGTGAAGAATCTTATGTCCATCTTTCCTTCTTACGCAAAGAAAGAGGCAACAGGGTAGAAAATCAAAATGCCTCTTCCGATACGGATTCAAAAGTGGGGAGGTGGGGGAGGGCAAACCATTTTACCTACCATCGATATTTGCTCTGGAACGCGTGGGGGGAGGATTGGGAAAAGGGAAGGAAAGAAGAAAATCCATCAGAAAAACAAGAGGGCGTGATCATCTAGGAGTTTGAGGAGCCCACAAGCGAGTTACAAAGACAGAGAGATGGGAGAAAAATGAGCAGGAGACCTTCGTTTCTCGTGTACTCCCGACGTGGGTTCTGCTTCTTCTTCCGTCTTCTGCTTCAGGGAAGGCCGTTCAGCTCGATCTAGCTTCCATGGAGGAGAGGAGAGGAGAGGAACGAAGGAAGGTTAGCAAAGAGAAAACACAAAGAAACCATCATTAAGGAAATGCTGGAGTCATTAAGAGATCAATTAGAAGATTGTTGATGTTAATTAGAGGGCAAATCTTGTTTACCCATGACAAATCTTCATTTTTCCCGAGTGCTAATTCATGAATCCCATGAATCCCACACAAATCTTCATTTTCCAAGCGCGTTTAAGTGCTAATTCATTCATTCGACTCTCTTGCATATTCAAATGCTGTATCATACTCGCGAATTTCGGAGTAGCAAGCCCGAGATTCCAAACCCCTCCCATTCATCAGATTCTACCGAGTGTCATGTAACCGATGGACATCAATGAAGAAGCATGTGATTACTGCTTGTAGATTTGCATGCAATTCCCTCGTTTCAACTATCATGATCTGGCTTGATTTTGTAACATCAGCACAACCAATTCATGGGCCCTAAAACCCGATTCAAGAGTAATTTTATCCAGACTTAGTAGGTTGAAATTGTACCATAATTATTTCCCTTTTCTTTTTCTCGATGTTTGGGGTTTAGCAACATGATCATTGAGTTGATCAAAGTTCACAATTTTAACTGTCAGAGTTTAATTTGATATTCTGATATGGCTTGTGCAAGAAAAAATTAAGCTGCAAAACTAATCTCAACCAATTTCCACATTCATCATCACGTCGATGATCTGTAATTATATAACTAAATCCTCTGCTAAACTTCACACGATGAAACGCTTTGTACAAAACTCGGAAACTTTATCCTATGTGCTAGAATTTTGAGCTCACATCGCAATAACCAAAGAAGGTTACTAAGAACAGATCTACTATCTGCAAACTGAACAGTACACAATAAGAGCTTGCCTTACACGGAATAGCAAGCCGCAATAATCGCAAACCAGAACCAAATATACAATCACAAGGTTGTTAATTCTAGAAATAACTGGGATTGCAATTTTCCATGCACAAAATAATGAAGCACCCTACAACTCGACTGATGCATCATTTGCATGTAAGGTACAAACAAAAACTGTAGGATTGGGCCAATTATTCCCCATCGGTTAAAAGGAAGGAAAAATTTTGACCAGAAAGTTTTCTAATATACCCCTGGTATGATTTTGTAAGGCACTTTCTTACAGTACATAAGCCAGTATTTTCCATACCTGCAGTGCATTTTTGTAAACTTAAGCTTCGGAAAAGAATTATAACATCAATTACAAAGACTGATTTGGAGATTGACAGAGAAACATTACTTTGTTTTGCAGCGGTAGTCATCTCTCTTTGAGCGGTCGAACAGAAGGATTGTCAAGAAGACGACGTAGAAGTATGGCAAGAACTATCAAAGATGGAAAGAGAAATTAGGATATATATATATATATATATATATAGCTCAAGATGAGCAAATTTCCAATAAGAAACATACATGAGAGAACAATGCTGGTACACTCCAAAAGAACGCTGCTAGTATCTCCCACACATAATGGAAATGTCGGGACATACCCCACCTACAATGAAACCTTGAGTTAAAAAAAAATACATAGCAATAGAGGATGTGATCTTTTATGTGCGTGCTGAAATATATAATACCAGCCAGAACATAGAAGCAAGCTTGTTTTCTTCTCTCCAGTCTCTGTAACGTAAGTTGCTTCTATCTGCAGTGCAAAGATAAACACATCATAACTGAGTTTCAAACATGAAAAACAATGGTCACACAAGATGTAAGGACACGAATGAAGGTCCAAAGAATGACATTCTTGGTTCCTTTATGAAAAGTTCCCAGGACTTCTGCTGTACAGAAAAAAGAAGCCAACTTTAGTGCCATGACAATTTGTCTACACAAACCTTAGAAGCTGGCTTTCCCCAAATAACACATTTTCCATTCTTCATTCGGAAAAATTGCCTTTGTCTATCACAATCGTAGTTAATATAGATACAAAGCAACCCTGCCAACAAGATGCCGATTGCCACCTGAAGATCACATGCATGTCAACGAATCAGTAACGTGATTGCATTACATATATCTATATCTATTTATCTACCTATAAATAATAGATGTATAATAGTTATTACCTGAGGGCCAAGATTGACAGGATGATTCACAAGGTACATTCCCGGTGAAGTATACACGGATGGAACCCACACCAGACAGCCCCAACAGATGTAAAATCCAGCTGCAACAAGTAGCATTGGATTCAATATGTACCGAAACATATGCCAGTTTGTACAAGGGGAAACAAGTTTTGGGAGCATAAAGAGGAAGAGTTTTAAGTTGAAACTTGAGTTCAAAGATGAGGAGTTTTGAGTTGAAACTTGATATGCAAAGATGAGGAGTTTTGAAGCGGTGAAAGAATATCCTAAAGGCAACATTCCATACCTCGATCATGTGCAATATCCATTGTGTTCCAATAACCTGCTTCCCACCAGAAAAATTTTGTGATGTAGACCAACATCAAGGTAGTATTCACGAGCAAAGAATCAGCCACAGTTCCAGTCACCTCATACTGCAAAAACCAATCAATTGCAATGCAAACCTTGTACAATGAGGAAAAATTGTAGAGCTAACAAAAAACTGATAATTCTTCATCAATCAGTGTTAGAAATTAAAAAATGATAGTCAAATGAATGGCAACATATTAATGTAACTGAGATATGTAGTATACTAATATGACTTTCTCACTGAACCCAAAACTCATACATCGACTTGCTTAAGGTCCGCTGTATAATGCTCGTTTATGAGATGGGTATTTTAAATATAGTAGGACTCTCACAGTTAATGAATAGGAATCTTGAAAATAAGAGCCAAACGCTTACATTGCACCCTTGAAATTTTATCATGGTTCCTTTGAATTTCATATTAGCACTACAGTGCTAATCTTATACTACTTAAATGCTCGATTTGACTAGCCATAAGACATTATCATGCATGAACTAAAACCTGACATCCACAAGCATCACATTACACGTTTGAAACAAATGGAAGAAAGGATGAATAGATATTAAAGATCTAATAATAAAACCAGCCGCAAACCTATAGCAACCTAGAAAGGATCTCTCAAATATATGAATGAAAATATGTAGCAGGTGGTCGCTTAACCATAAAAAAGAAGGGTGAACCTGCTTAATGCAATATGTGACAGCCAACACTGCCCAAGCCATCATCCCAAATCTGCAATTGGTAAAAACCTTGATATCAAAGTGCTTCCCAATTCGAGGATAAAGTTCCATGCCCTGCAAATTGTAGGCACTTTAGACAGAAAGAAATATGGTTACAAAATCCGAGGGCAAAATAACAAAGTCATTTCATACACTTCTATCAAGATACATAAATGCACATGGGTGTGATATGCATAAATGCAGTTGCAGAGGTGAATCACCCAGTAGAAGTCAATGATTGGATCACCAGAAGATCCGGCATCTGTTGATGAAGGTGCAATATGACCCTACAAATAGAAATCAGAATAATCACAATGTTAACACTGATATTTATAGCCAACTCGGATATCAAAAACCATCTGACAAACAACCAAATAAATAAAACAAAACCTTGATATACAGAAGGATGCAAAATATGATGCTTCCCACGATCAGTGCTGAGAAAATCTCTCCCAAATGATCATATACAAGTGCAGGGTTAAACAATCCAAGCCTTCACAAAAGGACATGCAAACAAAAGATCAATTAAGAAATAAACACAACAATACTCTCCATTCCAAGCTAATCAAAACAATGTTAACCAAGGTCTATGGTTATATACCTCCAGATCAGCACATACACCACAAGTGTGCAGGCATAAGCAGCAACACCATTATCCTACATACAATCATCCACATTACACTCGGAAAAAAATGAAACTTTTAAACCTTGACTAGTTTGTGTTGCATGTCTTACTTTGTATACTGGCCGGTTTCCCATCGGAGATATTGGACCATAAACTTGCTTCCCTGGCAAAAGCAGCTGCAGGGCAGCTTCAAAGGCAGCATAAGCACCTATAATCTTCCATGCTGTGAGTGAATAAGGTACAGGCCAAATGCTGATGAGCCCTTGAATGCCATTCTGTCTAAGAAAACTCCATGTCTTCATCAAAGACCCATCCATGTGCACCAATGTATACCATCTGCACAAATCATGCTGTTAACTGGCATCAACATAAAAATCTTGCTTCAAAGTTATCTAAAACCTTATAAAACCTAGGACTCAGAATTAAATCCCAGTGACTTGGGGCGAAAGCGGTGTTTCACTTAGCACTGCACATACAGATAATCAGAAAGACGTGCCAAATCATGTGCCTTGATATTGATGCAAACATAATTACACAATTCACGTTGAATTTCAAATGTGCAGCACTAATTATGCTATGGTTTGAGCAGAAAGAGAAGCATGACTACATGTTAGTTCCCAAGGATCATATTAGTGGACTCGCATAATAGAAGACCATTCCACCAAGCGACACATGTCATCATTTTCTGCATTCATCATCATAGAAGACCATATTGATAAGAGCTCTAGGTTCAATCAATCCTTTTTTTCATGACGCAATCTGTCTCTATGCAGGAACCCCAGGCTCTCTATGAGTAGGGTGTAAAATACTTTTGTAGCATGAGCTGAAGTGCAATAGTTGGCATCTGATTCTACATCATACTGAACCAGAAGTTCTTTGAAGTCATACAGAGGCATTAATATATATCTTGTATATCTGTATACTTTGACTGTTACAGGGCCAAGCCTTTTCAGATATTCTTAAAGACTTTGCAACTAGTATAAAAGAAGCACAGATTTTCTACACTGATCATCGACCAAGAAAGATCAACATTAAAGATCCTACACTGCAAAAGAAGCACAGAGATTCTAGGAAAGAATAACAGGCAAGGTCATCAGAAGAGTGTTCGTAGAACTTGGCATTTAATATGGCAATATAAAATGCCAGTTATAGAAGCATACATACAGAATTGATGTATACATTCTGGGGAGTTCAATGTATATGAACACAAGGCAATAGAAAGTCACAGATATATTAACACACAATTCACTGACAACTTAAGAAATTTTTTTAAAATATTCAGAAAGACATTTATATTTTTTATCCTGTTGCAAAGTTCTCTATTCGGAAGGCCAATAAATATATAATGCCAAGACATGATATTGATGTCCACATCAAATCTTATCACTAGGTTCAAACTAACCCACTTCAAGTCTTTTATACTTGAAAGTTTAATATCAAGCCCTATCTCTGAAACATTTTTACAAACATCTTGTTTGGTATACCCCTAGAATATAACAAAGTCTCCATACCCTTGTACAAGAGATGTGGAGTTTCTCTCTTATACAATGATATTTATGACTTCAAAAAGGATTCAGGGTATACCAAACATGATACTTGTAAGAACGTTTCAAAGAGCTCAAAAATATAAAATCTCGATTATGTAAGTATAGGAATCCAATTTTTCATGTACCCATACAATGTTCAAGTAATTTCAGGGGAGTCAATATTAATAAACCCAAGGCCAAGAAACTTCCAGGAAAACCAAAGATACGCGCATATGCTTCACTGAAGACCAGAGAAAAAGTTGAAGAATCTTTGTCAAGGACCTCTCTGGCTTTTTCTGTTGACACAGTCTTCTATTTGCAAAAACCTTAATGAAGCACTTTATTCTCTACGTAACGAGTCAACGTGCAAAATCATCAATGCCAGTGCATGGAATTGACGTCCACATCAGATCTTACCACTACAGGGTTCAAATTATTCTACTGCACATCCTAAGCAGCGTGAGAGTTTGACTAAGTCTTAGCTGCCCACAAATTCATTATCTCAGTAAAACACTGTTTGTAAACCAAGCTGAGTCAGAATAGCTACTCGTGACAATAAAACTTGATCTTGATGCTGACATTAATCTATCACTAGATTCACACTAGACCGTTTCAGGTTCAAGCATCAAGAGGTCAAGCCATTAAGCCAGACTAGAACTCTAGAAATTTAGCTTAATTACCTAACAACACTTTGCCCCATTTTGACTCTCATGCCACAGCTTCATGTTACTGCATTGGTCAATAGAGACAGTAAGAGCACTTGGTTCATATAGATAGTTGCACCCCTGGTGCCTATGACTCTTGCAGCATAATCAACGATTTCTGCATATGACTTCCTGAAATGGACATCATGGCCACTGTAGCTCGTGGCAGAGATTGAAAGTAGACTCTTCTTCAAAACCCTGGCACATATAGCACTTGAGTACAATTTGTGCTACCAGTTGCTGCACACGACACTTTTCCCAAACACGGTAATGATGGGTTCTTGTAGAGGTCTCTAAGGCTTCTACCAACAATTATATTGAACTTATCTCAGGATGCTCCGCTATCAAGAATCCATGAAACGCCGATGAGTTGTGTCCACAAAAAAAACACTTCATTATTTGCAACCCACATCACAGAAGCTCATCCTAAACTTTGTGGGCCAATTTCACTAAACAGCTCTTCTCATCTGTCATCTTCTTCCAATAGTCCTTAACAGTGTGACCCTTGTCACAGTAGACTTATGCACTGTCCAAATTCTTCAGCACCCTCTTCGCACATGTCAACATTTCATGCTCTCTTCACACAATAAGGCGAGAATGCCAGGTATACAAGTACAAAGTTCCTTCATATAATAAGGCCCACCGAATTTCCAGACACACAAAAGATACATTAGATAAAGATCTAATGACTAAAAAATGTCCAAGAAACACTGCCAGTAATTGTAACATCTGGTCACTGCTGAGAAAGTTCACACTTTAAAACGGCTAATCTTTTCCTCGAGCATTAAGACTCATCAAATTAGCCATGCTTCAAATCTAAAAAAGTATCATTGATTGATAATGTCTAAATTTGAAAATGCATCAATACGATCACCTCCCTGTAAGGGCTGAGAACACACTTTATTTACAATGTGGATGCATCAGCTTGCATTAGCATATTATGAAAATGTAATCAGTAATTGCCCTTCAGCTTATGCAATGTCTTACATTCCATAACCTTTTGACCCTTCACCAAGAACCTTCAAGTCCTGTCGTTTCATAAAAGGTTTGATACACTCAGAAAATTTTGACACTTTTTCCTAGAATTGTAAATCAGCATAGGTTATAAATGCCATCGATGGTATACAATGTGAAAAAATGAACCCGCACCGGTCATCATCACATTTTGCACTAAATCCGAGTTATTTTGAGGTATTTTTGGTTCTCAAAAAACCGAGTAGCAATGAGCAAGTATGGAAATGTAATATACGATAAGTTACTTGCTCTTAAGTGACATGTATTGTGATCCTAAGGTAGATACGAACAATAAATGCATCTAGTGGGTCCGTCGAAGAGTCTGGGAGCAGTAAAAGGCACAAAGTACAAAAGCTAGGGGATATACACAACTTTGGAGAGTCGAGGGAAAACTATATATTACTAGTATATTGGACTTTTTTTTTCTTTGAGGGGCCGACCTCACGCTCAGTTGTATACCTTCCACTATTACAAATACAAAATTTCCCATTCCACTTGGCCCAATCACGTCAAACAATGCATCATGTACACTTCCTTTTAGGTATTTTGTGTGTGATTTTTTCCTCCCTTCTGTCAGGCCCACCTCCTCTTTCTTGTTGAAGAGACAATGCTTGTCTATCGAATGCTGTTTCGTCCATGCTCTCTCTCTCTCTCTCTCTCTCTCTCTCTCTCTCATAGACGGGATCCGGGTACGATAAACGCACATGCATATCTACATAGACCGATGTATATAAACACACAGGCATCTACAAAAGACGCCAAGTATAACCTGCCTGACTTATCTTATGTCAACAAATTCAGCAGATTTGCCGGCATACACAAGCGAAGTCCGCACGGCTGTCTACAATGTCTCTCAACATGGCATGGACAAACACAGCAGAACATGTCGAATTCCGTCTGTCCTTGTTTTTTCAAGAGAAGCCACATTTGCAATAAAAAGCAAACAAGCGGGCGACCGCCGAGGCTGCCTGGCGTTGTGTAAGGCAGCAATTTCCCCCCCAATGTTTCTTTTTTCTTTTTCCCTTATGTTTTCTTTGACCCGGGCGGCAATCCTGAGAGGAGGACAAGATGGAGCTGGACTTACAGGACAATGACGAAGAGCGGGCAGCAGAGAAGGAGGGCAAGCATCGAGCCGTAGGAGAGGAGGGGCGAGTGGACCTCCGGGGCGGGGGGGGAAACGGCGGCGGCGGCAGCAGCAGCAGCAGCAGCAGCAGCGGGGGCGGTCTTCTTCTTCTGCTGGGTGGATCGAGGGGCGCCATTGCCGAGAAGTGGCGAGGCTTCGGTCATGGCGAGCGATCGAACGGCTCTGCAGAAGCAGAAGCAGAAGCAGAAGCAGGAAACCCTAGACCGGCGTCAGCGGATGGATCTCGCGGAGAAGAAGACACGCAGAGAAAAATATACAATTTTTCCATTTCTACATTCATTTATTTACAGGGAAAATTACACACAAAAAAACGCCTGACAGAACTGTAAACTTACAGTTTTCCACGCCTGTTGTTTCTTAGAAATTTTCTGAGAACAAGATCCTTCCAATCAGTGAAGAAAATGATACAGGTGAAGATCAGCTAAACTCATCCGCGTAAACATTGCAAGATATTAAACATTGCAAGATATACGCACGACAACAGAATCAGAGCTGCTTAAATGATACGGTGCAGAAAGGAAGAATGACTCCACGATTACTACATCGTAATCTTGGTCCTCGACAGCAACCCGCCTTGGATGGTAGTTAGCAAGAGTGTGCTAGTTGCTTAAATTATGCGGTGCAGAAAGGAAGAATGACTCCATGATTACTGCATCGCAATCTTAATCCTCGACAGCAACCCGCCTTGGATGGTAGTTAGCAACAGTGTGCTAGTTGCTTAAATTATGAGGTGCAGAAAGAAAGAATAACTCCTGGATTACTGCATGGTAATCTTAATCCTCGACAGCAACCCGCCTTGGATGGTAGTTAGCAACAGTGTGCTAGTTGCTTAAATTATGTGGTGTAGAAAGAAAGAATAACTCCTGGATTACTGCATGGTAATCTTAATCCTCGACAGCAACCCACCTTGGATGGTAGTAGCAACAGCGTGCTAGTTGCTTAAATTATAAGAAATTATATTAGCAACAACCTTCTTCAACCGTCCTTCATTCGTAAGGCAAACAAGACACCTTTAATTCACATGTGGAGTTAACAGCCAACTCGGGAGCAGCATAATTCCACTTTAAGCCCTGTGGTATCCTTGTATATAATAGAAAAAAGGCACATAATCTATGGAACTAGTTTTGAAATCTAATGCGCGATTGATTGATTAACACCAAATCAATTAATTGTGAGTTCGATTGCCATCAAATTAACTAATTTTTTAGCGCTCAAGTACTTGATTAACACCATATCAACACGTAATCAATTAAGCAGATTGTCAAATTACTAACTTTGATGCCTATTGAAATTAAAAAGTACAAATTAAAGCCGAGTTTTATCTCTCGCTAATGTATAGATTATTCGTTCGCTTATTAATCATTTCTGTCTATCTGTTCTTGTGTTCATCGATTCATTATCTTCCTGTTGCTATTACCTAATTGCCTCTTCCAGCTTCTCGCTGTTGTTTACTGATCAATTCCCTTATTTTTGTATTCGATTGGTAAAAGTTAGCGTAATCTTAGAATCTAATTAATTAAT
>JBBBWG010014879.1:6840-17437 GCA_037176905.1 Azolla pinnata
CTCTCTCTCTCTCTCTCTCTCTCTCATAAAATGTCTGTTTGCATTAAAACACACTATAATATAAAATACCCTTTCTATTACAACTACTTTAATTGTAATGATATGTATTGAAATACTAAATTACATAAATCTAAGCCTTTTGGAGATTGCATTTGACCCATACAAAATAATTATAAAAATTGTTTCAAATGAACTTTCCTTTTATCTTAGATATACATACATACATATATATATATATATATGAGATATTCAAGAAAGGTAGGCAAATAAGAAATTACATACGTGAAGCTCCAATTATACCTTATATCCAAGTATCATTAAAAACAACCCGCTACAATTGGGTTAACAAAACTCTATCATCTTTTTAATAAAAAACTAGTAAAAGGGTAATAAAGTATCACTTAATGATAGCTACAATTATGAATCAACCTTTCTCTCTCTAATAATCGGATAGACCTGTAATATGCAGCATGAATAGAAATAACATTTAGTCCATGAAATTCATTAACTGTATAATTATTGCTCTCTCCCTTAGCTAGTCAAGGTCCATCGGTTGCTCGATCAATCACACTATAATTCATCACCTGAGTAGCTAGTTGTGACAACTACACAAACCCAAATTGCAAGCATAATGGTGGATATGTTACTAGCTAGTAAACATGTTGCGGGACAACGGTGGCTACTGGGGAACCAATTCAACTGGACAACACTTGAATCTCAAATGCCCTTTGAATCTCCCTCACCTAACCTGTTCCAACACTAATTCTACTTTCACATAATCAATGAATCAAACACAAATGGTGTTCATGCCTCATGTCACTAGCTCCAGATTATCATGATTTCCAAAACAATACCACCTTAAGTATTGTTGCCTTGTACATCCATGATATAGTTTATTATGGGTGGACTTGCTTGCTATTCAATTCTGTTACCCCAAAAATGCATGGAATGGCGTAGCATAAATAAGTTCATGCCAATCGGATTGATCGATACATAACTACAATGGTTGATTATGTACATCATCTCGAAATGTGTAAGACATAGATAGATTTGACTTTGGCAAACAAGCAGCTCAACAAAAGTTGAATGTGTAGTAATTGTAAGGCCTTCCTACTTTTTTGTAGATCCCATTCAAATGTTACATGTATAATATCTCAGAGAGTACGTACACTGTTGATTTCAACTACATGCTCATTTTATTGTACAAATGGATCTCAAGCTCAAATGTACCAACAAAGAGGTATGAAAGTTTCATCATCATTTGTCTGCTTGGAAAGAAACCAACAACCACATGATAAAAGGCAAAGAAAACAAAAAAGAGAAAAGAGAGAGGAAGGACTTTCTTCAATACCTACAACTTCTCTACATTTTTCCAAGGGCTACCTTTTTTTGGCTGCATCCAGAGAATAATGTGTGCTTTGCTTCTTCATTAATGATAGCTACGTGAACGCCCTTGTCACTGCGTATCTTCTTTGGAAGACCTGAATTTGGGTTTTGTTTCATTGATATTTTCTTAAGAAAGAAGTTTTGGAAAGGGCTACTTCTTGTCCATTATATTGTCGTTTTTGGCCTTAGGGAGTGGCCCACTCCCCTCTACAGTGTGGATGGATGGATGGATGGATCTCTTTTTTACAGGTGGGTAGATATGCGTGTCATTGGAAACTTGAAATGATGATGATGTTATTGTTGTTGAGATCATGGATAGATTATAAATAGTTAGTTAGAGGAGCATCTGTCCTGACAAATGGAGAAAGTAGATAGACAGATCAGCTCTCTGTGTGTGCGCGCCCCCGCGTCTTTGTGTAGCGCATCCTAAAGAAATGGGTTTTTTTCCAGCATATCATATCTCTACAAAAATCATGTTGTCATTTCTGATGATGCCCTCTATACTTTCTAATTTGGTTGATACTGTCAATGAATTGTGCTAGTTTATATTCCAATGAATCAACGAATGATTCTTCCACGAGGAAACGGTAGTACAAGAACAGAGCCACGTGTCCCAGGGATAAAATCTTCTATTTAGAAGATCTAACCCAAGAATCCTTCTTCTTGATTGTTGAAAAATGATGGAATGTACCGCGAATAGATTCCAGCAATGTACATACACACATGCATCTAAGTATGTAAAGTGACAAGATGGTTCATGTTTTATAAAATGTGTATAATAAATATTATTATGACCTCTCTGTGTAATATACTTCTCTCGTCAATCATTCATGTATGTAATCCCCCACACGAATTCCCCCTCCCTGAATCATTTAAAAACATTTAGAACTAGTACTAGTAGTAGGGACGTAAAGGGAGGAAATAGATCTCTTTCTCTCTCGTCATACATACATCTGTATAATATATATATATATATATATATATATTATGAGTGATGTCATTGATCTGGCCGGCCACACATACATACATGCTCACATACCGTATGCGAGCATGTATGTATGTATGTATCGTGTGGGTGAATTAAGGAATGGTTCAGTAGCTTGCATACTCAATCAATCCAGTCTCTCTTCTAAGACTTCAAATTTTTGAATTAGAAATATAAAAATATTGCAGTTTTGACGTGCAGTTCGTTTTTGAGACCTCTTTGATTCTTTCATGTCCATAAAAATGTATGTGATCGCCATTGAGTTGAGAGGAATTAGTAGTTAACACAAGCTAAGTACTGATTCATTTTTAGCCCCAGGGGAGGATGTTGTCGTTAGTACTAAGTCATGAAACAAGACGAAGACAGAGAAGGGGACACTAAAAAATCATGCATACTTTTCATTTATGTTGCAAAGATAAAAGAAAGCTTTCTTTGCTTAGCGTTACAAACATATGGCCATAACCTGGTCGTAGATAGACTATGAACAATTGTTGAATTGTTCTTACAACAGGATTTCTTATTGCATCTAATCCATGAATGGACAACAACATGATCCACATCTCCCTATAGGTTCCTTGTTTTAAGGATAGACCTTATTTGTTATGGACTTATTGGTCACTAGGGACTGATTAATACTCCAATCGAGCTAGCTATATTCTTTCTGACTACTTGTATATACATCTGACGCGTATGTATGGTATTTGTCAAAATCGATTGCTTTCCTTCACGATTGGGAGTAGTCATAACATAACATGCTCCACTTATTTTGCTGATCAATATGATGTGTGCGTGCGTGCGCACAACATATATATTACACCACTAAATTAACTAAATGATTAATCAATGAGAAATTGGTTCTTTTGTCAACAACATCCTTGTTACTCGAAATAATGGGGCTAGTTTGAATGTTGAATTTGAACTCCAAATTTGCCTAGATCATGTGACCCAGTTAAACAAAACCTCGAGTCCACAAAGAATCCAAGTACTGAATCTTTTCTGTATGTATGGGAGAGGGTATTTCGAAACCTTTGCCTTTAGAAGCCCCACAAATATAACTTATAAAAACAATACAAATCTCGCATCGATCAATATCGGCTCACATCGATCGATCGATCGATCAACAGATCCAATCGGTCGGTCGGTATGCTGCGACTTATTTGTTGTTGTGTATGGTGGGCAAACCCAAGCTCCTTCATCTGAGACAAATTGGCTTTGCACTTTAATGATGAGGTTTCTCTCTCAAAGATCGATCACCAATCATAATAAGCTATGTACACACACACACACACACAATGCGCATAAACATGTCAATTTTGCGTGACCTAGGTCAGACGTGTCTTTTGTTTTTTCTACAAGAAAGTTATTTGCCTCTCTTGTTGCCTGGAGCTAAGCCAGAAAACAAATGTAAGTGGGCAAATAGGGCCACGTCGAGCACTTTTCAACTACACAATTTACGAAAAAGATAAGGGGAAGGAGAGAGAGAAAGAGAGAAAACGCATTATCTTAAGGAGGAGGAGCAGGAGGGGTGGGAAGAAGAAAAAGGGAAAAGTAGAAAATGTCAAAAACAACAATAATTGTCCGGGTTCAGATGGAGATGGACGGACAGAACGACGCGGACGGACCATATCTACAATATACCTACTTACATACATACATAGATGCACACATACATATATTTGGCAGGCGATGTCATAATAGAAATGAAAAGCCATTCCTTCCCAAAATGTTAAAACTGCCCTTAATCTCAGCAAGTCCAAGGCATCGCAGCGCGCTTAATTATATTCCAAGCTTCCATGTTCTGTTTGTATGCAACCAACCAGTATATCTATACTATATCTATCTATGAATATATATAGTCTGCCACCTGTGAGCATATATATATATACATTGTATACATACATCGTACTGTGTCTTGCATGGGCAGTGTTGCATTCATGCATGGCATGTATGTATGTGTCTGTGTGTGTATTTGTATATGCATGGTTTAGGAGTTGTCTTGCTGGATGTCCATGACTCTCCCTATTATTTGAGACAAGAAATTTGGGGTGGGCCCTTAAATCATGCATCCAATCCCCTCATCTCTGTGCATGTCACATATTAGGTAGGTAGATAGATAGACCCACCATAAATAATACAATGCACGCACGAACCCACCAATGTCATAACCAGCAGCATTGTCCGCGAGGTTCAACAAAAACATTTTGAGTATATTAGATATCAAATCCCATCCATTTCCTCCCAACAGAAGGAATCAATTCACTGATCACATTTGGGCAGCTCCGTAGGCATATGTATGTATGTATGTATAAGCCCCTTGGCATTCTGGTGACAAGGCCAGCCAGCAAAAACAGGCCGGCCTGTTGTGATGAATGGATGGATGAAGGTAAGGAATACATACATACATATATATATATATATGTATATCGAGATGATGTGGACCGAGTCTTGATCGCGGAGTTGGAGAGGATGGACCGTGGGATGTCTGTCTGTCTGTCTTGTTTCTCTGTTGTTGGTTCCTGCTCTCTCTACATGAAGGGAGGTTTATGGAAAGTGAATTGAGATCTCACGGGACGGGGCGGGTGAAAAAGCCTAGAAAAAGAACAGGGAAGGTAGTAAAAAACAAAAAAGAGAGAAGACCCCAAAAGAGTACGTACCATTCAACAACAACAAAACACACATCCAAAAGTATCTGCTGGAAGAAAAGGGAAAGGGCGCAGCGGATAGATAAGCAGCAGCGACAGCAACAACAAAGAAGAAGGGCATTTTGCTGGCCACTCAGCTGCTGCCACCTGGAAAGTACGTATGACGTGGAGATAAGATTTCAGGGCCCCGGCCAATCAATCCGATCCTTCTTCCTCTCCTTTCTCTCTGTGCGTCTCTCTCAACCTTTAGCGACTCACACACGCACACACGTATGTATACATGCACAAATACAAACATACGCATTACATAATATATAATTTATAGGTGCATACGCATTACATATCTGTACAAGCTCCAAACCAAATCCTTAATTGTTGAATGAATCTATATACATACATATATACACACACACACACATTTATATATTATAAATTATCTATCTCTCTATATATATATCTCTAGACCTGAGCTCCCCCTTTTTACCTAAACCCTAGCTAGAAAAACCTGTTTCCTTTTGATGCTTCACTTCATTCACTCCGCCCTCATGATCCGTTCGTTATGTGAGTGATTCTTCTTCTCCTTCTTACTTCTATTCATTCTAATGAATATTCGCCCCCTTGTTATTTTCTCAAACTCCTCCAGTACGAATCATAAATCCGTCCTCCTTGACAGCCGATCATCATCGATCAGTGAATCTGATGGAAGTAGTACTCCCTCTAATTGAACTTCACGTACCCCCAGCTCTATGCTCAGGTCCTTTCTCCGAATGTTCTACTATTACTACTGCTGCTGCTGCTGCTACTACTACTACTGCTCCTACTACTGCTGCTGCTACTACTACAGGACCATCTGTTACGACATCCTCTAAAATAGCAGCAGTTTGTTGGTTCATTTCAACTGGACATTAGTATGCCTATGAAATAACTAACTGGCTGCTTTACAGTGGTGGTGGTGGTGGTGGTAGTAGTAGTAGTAGTAGTAGTAGTAGTAGTAGTAGTAGTAGTAGTAGTAGTAGTAGTAGTAGTAGTACTAGTAATAGGTGGAGGAGGAGGAGGAGGAATAGGAGTAGTAGTATAACGGCAAACTTCTTCATCTGATTCAGTACCTGGGTACTACCGTGTTCCTATTTTGTGGCGTAACCACACAAGCAAGCAATCTCTTGTTTTCAATGAAATTAACAACTCTTTGCAAACGATCCATCCCTCCGAGGTCAGTGAGTGCTGAGTCTAGTGTTACAAACGGCAGCTAACAAGTGCAATCCACGCAACGCACGCGTGGGTTAATAAGAATCCCCTGGACAAATCCGAAGCATCAAGTTACTACATGGGTGCTAGAATTAGCCATACATAGATGGGGTGCAATATTAAGGATTGAATTTCTGCACCCAAACCAAAGAAAGAAAGAAAGAAAGCAAGAAAGGAAGAGAGATAAGTAATCGAAGCTGAGAGAAAGGCCTGCATCAATATAATCAATAGATTCATGATGGGCAGCAGCGGAGGAGGAGGTCGAGAAGGCGTTGACAGCAGTATCAGCAAGATGAGCTCAGCTATGGCTCTAGTTGCAAGTTCTCGACGAATCATGGCAAGCACTGGAAGCAGCAGCAGCAGCAGCAGCAGCAGCAGCAGTCATCACAGTGCTAAGACCACGAATTGCGGCTGGGGAACAGCAACAGGAGGCGGCATCCAAAAGCGGCGCTCATTGGCAGAATGTGTACTGGTGGGCACTAGTACCACCTCTAACCTCTCTTCCTCTTCCTCCTCCTCTTCGTCTTCGTCTTCGTCTTCGTCTTCCTCTGCAGGCGGCGGTGGCCATGTCAGAGCTGCTGCTGGCTCCCTCCACAAACGGCCCCGTACCAGCTGGGGCAAGCCTCACTCCAATCCATCTCTCCTCCTCTCTTCTCCTCCTCTTCTTAATCTGCCGCAGCTCTATTCCACCCATCCTCCCGCTTCCTCACCCACAGATCCCATCGATCCTCCTCATCATCAATATGACCAACCATACTCCTTCTCCACCTCCCACTTCCTCGTCCCCACCACTACTCCTTCCTCTAACGTCCTCTTTGTCAAAACCGAACCCCTGCAAAACCTCACCGTCTTCACCCTCCCACCTCACTCTGTCCTCGACCAAACCTTTGCCGATTTCGAAGATGTCGACAACGACGACGAACCTCGGCTTCATCAGGTTCCTTCCTTCTTCCCAATCGAGCACCTCCTCCTCGACATGATTAATGGCCCCGTTACAAATGCAAGCATGGGCGGTGCAGGGCCAGCGCGCTCCGGCCTCTCCCTTAATTCGCCCCGCTCCCCAGGATGCTTTCCGGCATCTCTTTCAGGCTCAGCTTGCGTCTCCTCAAGCTCGCCCGTCTCACCCCTCTCCGTCTCCACCGCCAATTCTCCCCTTTACTCCTCCTCTCCTGCCGACGTCGAATATAATAGCATCTCCGCAGATTTGAGTTGGGCAAGGGGCGCTGATTGCATCGAGGATGAATCGTGTGATTTCCTGAGTGATCGCTTCTACGAGATCGAGACAGAAATGAGATGTATCATGGGCGAGCATAATGCATCTATGGATCATCAGCATCCGCACCACCATTATCACCCACCTCATCTGCATCATCACCAAGTACAAGGCCTGACGGCTGATCAGCTGCCAGATGATAATCTGAGTCTCGCCGCTTCAGCACTTCTGTGTGCAGCGAAATTGGCGGTGCCCTGCAAGGTGGAGGAAGTAACTTGCAATTACAACCAGAACACAAGTACAGTTTCGGGCTTGAGCAGCACTAGCCGGACAACGCAAGAATCAGATGAGGAGTATCGAATCGATCTCACAGATTTTGAGGTGGAACAGGGTGATTCTGGTGTTCTCTGCTCGACAGATGTTAATTATGAGCAGAAACCATTGGCCAGCAGCAGCAATGCTCGGCGCGGGAAGATGGCACTGACGCTCAATTACGACGATGTAATAAATGCGTGGTCGGATCGAGGGCCCCCATTGGCCGATGGAAGCTGGCCACAGACGATGACGTCAGCAGATGAAGTAGAGCTGGACTTGGCGGTGAGTCTCCGATCACTTCTCATATTATATACCAAATGTTATATGTGGTAGATCCTCTATCTATCTATCTATATATCTATGATCTGGATGCTTGAACTGATCAACTGAGATCCAACAACATAATTAACGTCTTGGTTGCTGCTGTATGTAGGCATGGGAGCCCGAGAATCAATTACTAGCCGCAGCTCAAAGCCTCGAGTACTGCATGGGACTGAATACTGTGGCAGGAAGTACCATGATCCAGCTGCCTGAAGCAGATGCTGCTTCCGCCGATCACCCGCCTGCAGCTGCAGGACCCACATCTGCAGTACGCCAGGCAAGTGTGCTCCGCTACCGTGAGAAGCGACGGACTAGACTCTTCTCCAAGAAGATTCGCTACGAGGTGCGAAAACTGAATGCCGAGAGAAGACCCCGCATGAAGGTAGCTACTCCATCCATTCATTCACTACATCTGTCTGCCCCTTACCTCCATTCCTTTTTATTCACACACCTACGAGTCTAACGCGCGTTTGCCGTTTCAGGGGCGCTTCATCAAGAGGTCTTCCCTGGACTGATGCCACGAATTGGGCATCCTCCCTGATTTTGCTAGCTATACTAGTAGTAACTCGTATATGTACACACATTTGAGCTTATATATATATATATATATATATATAACACTCAATTATTAGTGCTCGACGTGAGCCAAACCCAATCCAGCACTGGACGCTCTTTACTCCTCCCATTGCTTTGCTCTTCATAGTCCTGCTGCGTATGGACGGACGAACGCACAAGATAACCTTTGGTTCGCGATGGGTTTAGTCTACACAAGGCCTTTGATCGATTCTTGCATCCTACAATGAAATTCAACTAATTTGAGTCAAGTCTCTTGATTTGTATTTTTGCCCGATAAAAATGCCCCAGCACATGAGTTTCATCAACTTTGAGAAGGTCACACACGAGTTTTGTTTGCCAGAAAATTTTGGTTTTAGACAATGCCACGCATCAAAAAATTGCTAATGTTGTGTTACACCATCCAATCCAATTTCATTGGCATATTAACCAACCGTGGCTCAATGTGAGTTTCACCACAACCTGATTGTGACAAATAATAAGCAGCCAGCTCTCACATAGCACTTACCATTCTTTATCTTAACAAATTTTCATCTAAAATAACCATCAACCGTTTTTTTTTCACATATTGATTTCCTTTCAATTAGTTAAACAAATATACAAGAGATATCTAGAAATGTATAAGAAATAGACAAGCGATTTCCAAATGGAAGTCATGAGTGTACTCGTGGAGAGGGAAAAAGCCATTGTGACGACTCATATTTCTATCTAGGAGAACCCATAACTAATCTAAATCAGTCAAATGATTTCCAGTATTGTAAAAAATGTGTCCAGTGTACTTCTAAAGACACTTCTACAATTTCCAAACAACGATGGAAATCAATAGTTTCCATGCCTCCAATACATTACCACTATAATTGCTATATTATTGTATAGCACTATAATAGAGCAAAAGATAAGTGCCTGGGCTAAAAGCGAAAACAAATGAGCACTCGGACAAGAAGGCTTTCAACCAGAACACTCCACACTGGATCATTTGGTTACACTTAGAGTAATCATGGAAGAAACGTGAGGTCAAGGAAAGTCACTCTATTGTTGTTTTGTTGACTTTAAGAAAGCATTTGACACAATGTCAAGAAGTGAGCATTGGAATAGAATGGTTGAGATCGAAATGCCATTAGAATATAGAGTTGCCATTGCACACTTGTATGAAGAAGTTATATGCCAATTAAAAACAAACCGTAATTTTTATGAAAATTTTCTTGAGTAATATTGGGGTTAAGCAAGGATGTCCATGTCGAATGCGGGCATCTGCCATATTTGTAATATGCCGAAAAGATTTGTGCCCTAGCTTGGGGGTATAAATACCAAGCTTGTATGGTCGTCCAAAGTTGTTTGCTCCAACTCCAGATAATAGAAGTTTTATTTTGTGTATATCTCTCTCTCCCTCTCTCTTGTGTCTTTGCCGCCAGTACTAACTGACTGCCTCAGATCTGACGCCTCCTCCTTCAGATTTGATCTTCTCCTTGTTCTAATCTACATCTTGACACCTCCACTATACCGTTGGGAGGTAGTGCATTGTTCCGCCTGACGGCCTAACCCACAACATTTGGTATCAGAGCGCGGTTTCGTCCGCTACATGCCGTCATCTACTGCTATTGCCTTCCTGCTGTATTTAGCTCAGTGTGGACGTCAAGAGCGTCTGGTTTAGAGAAAATTCAAGACAGTTACGACCATCCGTAACTTACCGACCGGCGACTAAAGACTTGAGCTTCTTAAGAGTTCTCGGCGACGTCTTTCGTTTTGCAACACATCATCGTGTTCGCCTCGACGTTAGGGAGAGAATAGAACATACGGAACTAGATTTGGAGTAACCCACAGGGAGTTACGACCGTTTTACCGCAGTCTGCAGTAAAACGCTGTATCGTGATCTAATCCGTGTTGTGTACGATTACATCACGATTCCGACAGTCGAAC
>JBBBWG010014890.1:0-12359 GCA_037176905.1 Azolla pinnata
AGCCTAAGCGACCCGTTTTTTTCAACCCCCCCCCCCCCCCCCCCCCTTGTACACCTCTGCATTTTCTAGGGTTCTTTGCTGTGTCCACGATTTTGGTCCTCTTCATGCCCAGTCTTGCACTAGGGATCTTGCGTCCATGTGCGTGTCCTCTTCCACGCCCAGTCTTGCACGCATTTTCCAGGGTTTTCAGTCGATGCCTCGGGGAAAGGATGAGATTCTTTTGAAGCTTTTCATATGTAGATTTTCCCCTTTTCCCTGATTGTACATAGACCTGAACAATGCTAATCCCTTTGAAATCGATCGTGTTTAATTGTAGTTTTTTTTCTGTATGGTGAAATCCTCAAATTCTAAGGTTTTCTGAATGATTAAGCTCGTTGACCTTGATTTCGAGGTTTTCCTGCATGGATTACTTTTCACCTATTTGTGTGTGTTTTTCTTTTGGATTTGGTATGGGCTATGGTTTTCTTATGTTCGAGTCTCTTTTCCTGCTACCATCAAACTGTAGGGGAATTGAAGGTGATCTTAGCTCCATTAACGGGCTTAAATCCACAAGATCAGAGGCTTCTGTTCAATGGAAGAGAGAGGGAAGATAACGAGCTTTTATACATTGCTGGTGTTGATGGGAAGTCTAGGGTTATTGTGGTGGAAGATCCGGCAAGCAAGGAAAGGAAGTTCGAGGAAATGAGAAGGAATGAATGCATCTCCAGAGCATGCCATGCAGTCTCACTTATAAGACAAGAGGTGGATAAGCTTGCTGAACAGGTAAGAAAAAAGGTCGAATCTACGTATTATGATCCTTGGCATTGTGGAGCTTCCCTTCATTTTTGTTTTCGGACTGTATTCATTCATATACATAAAATTAATAGACATATGTGCATATACGCATATATACATACGTCTCTGTACGTATTTATTTATTTGAATATATGAGAATGGAATCGAAATAAGAAATGCACAAATTGAACCTTAGGATCCTCGATAATGTGAAAAGAGCCATATGCACTACCATATATCTTCAACTGGAGCCTGAATAAGAAACTTTTCGTAAATTAGAAGATGAAATCATCATAAATTGGGTGGTGCAATCTCTGTGAATGATGGTTACTCCCTTTTATCCTTTTCACCTTTGTAAGCAAAGAAGAATTGACTGGAACAAAGAAGGAAGAAGAAGAAAGAAAAGGAGGAGAAGATTTACTGTCTTGTTCTTCAAACATGTATCCATTTATGATGTGCAAAGAAGGAAAACATGCTGTAAATTAGGAGGTGAAATCGTTGTAAATTGGGTGGTGAAATCTCTGTGAATGATGGTTACTCCTTTTTATCCTTTTGACCTTTGTGAGCAAAGAAGAATGTACTGGAAGAAAGGAAGAAGAAGGAAGAGGAGTAGAACATATATCCACTCGTATCTGTGCAAAAAAGAATTTGAGGGCCACAATGGCAGGCTGAATTCCTGTAATGGGAAGATGCAATTGCAAAGTGGAGTCTTACCGAATAATACTCATTCCACTGTTTGACCTTTCTAGATGAGTAAGAATCAAGAAAGAAGAAAAAGACATGGTTTGAGCAGAGGATTTTCTTTTTTTCTTTCAGAAGGATATTAGGTGTGTCATAACTATTTATATCTTTGGCCATAGCCCTAATACTTGTTACTGTTAACCTTGCACAGGTCGGGTCCTTGGAAATGGCAGTAAATAGTAGAGATAAGGTTGAAGAGAAACAATTTTTTTTGTTATCCGAATTGTTGATGAGAGATCTTCTAAAGCTGGATAATGTAGAAGCTGAGGGAGAAGCCAAAGTGCAGAGGAAAATTGAAGTAAGTCATTTTTTGAAACAATCATGTTTTAAGAAACTACACATGGTATATTATGATGCAAAACAGTGTTTGCAAAGTCATGATGTGAGATAACAACTCTATTTGGAAGAATAAACAGCCCATTTAGCTCTGAATCACTCAAATCACATTGTTTGGCGTAACTCTTATGTCAAGTTCAGTTCACAATGATCTCATCAAATGTTGTGGGAAAAGGGGGGAATAAATTAGTTTCGAACTTTGAAAGGTTGATGGACATAGTGCTGGAAGTTTAAACTATTTCTAGTATCAATGAAGTAGAGCATGGAGAAGCTGACATACCGTCTAGAGCTAAAGGCTTCCTATGTTGCTTGCCTATCATGCAAGCCATGCAATTTCCTCTTTCTGCCCTTGTTCTGTTCAGTAGCTCTACCATTGAGATGCAACTAGTAGAAATGCTTATACGATTAGAACCGCCTAGTACGTTGAAGTGGTGGTTTTCCCTGATTCAGATGATTACAACTGTCAATCATTGGCTTTCTTGAGCTAAGTGCATTCAGGAGAGGATATTCTACTTATTTCTCGTTCTGCCTCCAAAGAAGACATTTCTCTCTCATGTCCTTGGCTTCTCAAATAGTCACAAGTGCCGTTTTCACTCCATTTGGCAGTGTTACAACTATGGTATCAAAGTTCTCCTTTCAACATCTTCAGTGCAACTCTCAAGCCTAAAACCTGAACCAATCTTATGGAAAATTTGTCTTCGTGTTTTGTTCCTCCTAGCCAATCTCCAGTATAAGGTCGACTAAAAGATTCTATATCCTCTTGATAAAGATTTGATGAAGTCTCATTTAGTCTCACTTTGACTCACTATTTTCCCCCTTTGCATGATTGATACATAACCTTTCATCAAAGTGGAAATGAAGAAAAAGTTGATCTTTTCATGAGCTCTTCTTTTATAACCACTGATAGGCGTGTATCTTACAGGTAAAAAGGGTTCAGGGCCTTATTGATAAGATTGATTCTCTGAAGGTCCAAAGCAGCACTCCTCTATGGCACAATAATGTTGTTGTAACCACTGAATGGGAATCCTTCGATTCAGGTATCAGTGGCCTTCCTGCACCTCCTCCCATGGCACCATCGAATGTTACCACAAATTGGGAGCGTTTTGATTGAAGCGCACGATGGAAGTGATCTGTACGAAGTGGTTTCGAAAGTATTCTCTTTTTGGCTCTTTTGTCTTGGGATATTGGTGATCAAACATATGGCCATTGAACCATATCTGTATGCATGCAAAATATCATTGAGAATTGCATGAATTGCAGTGATATGCAGATCAATAATCAAGATAACACGATGAAAATGTGGCTGCCGCAAGTAAGAAAGCTTGGGTTGGAGATGATATTTAATTGTCTTATTTATTTTTGGAATTCCTCAAAGACGATCAAAGTATGGAATATGTCAGCAGCGTTTTGGATTCCTTAACAGAACTTATATTCAATACCTTGAAGGCCTTTATCAAAGGTCTGTGAAATTGGGAATAAGGATTCTTTGGAGCATGTTTATGTCCATGTACTGCTGAATATTCGTAGTGTGTATGATAGGTACCCTGTTGTGATTGAATTCTGTTATGATTGACGTATAGCTGAATGTGGTGAGGAGCTGATCATGGCAATAATAATATATCCTGTACCATCGAGAATGGTGTTCGTAGATATAGAAATGCAGAGACATGTCCATACGAAATGTTGGTTTGATTTATGGATCCAATCCACTGTGCATAATATAATTTGGTGGTTTGTATCAGTGTCTATTCTGAGTAACATGCTTTGAATTTAGAGCCACCGTTTTTTGACAAATCCACATAACAATTTCAATTGGGTTTGTAGGAAACACTTCTTGACGTATGAGGAAAGGAACCAGGTATTCGGGATTAAAATCAGAGTATCAAGCCAAGCAACCGAATTTGAATCGATACAAAATCTGGCTACACCTACAAATGCATCCGGAATATGGGTGTTGTGCGGAGTCCCCAACCAGATCCAACTGTTTTTCTATGACATTCAATCCTCGTTTGGGCAGGATTGAAATCGGACGGCTTGATTCTTGTAGAATTTATTTGGGTAGATCTAACTGAATTTTGGCATTTGCCTCCCGGCTTTGTCCAGCAATCTGGTATGGAATCTCTCGCAGTAGATTCGACACAGAATCTCTCAGCCGATCCTTTGTTTTGCGGATCAGGAGCTGCTTGCATTCTATAGGAGGGGAGATTTTTGCTTATCAATCGAGAGCTTTTCAGTTGGTCTAAGAGGAGAATTTCTGCTTACCAAATCCAGAATCAAACCATCTCTGTGGATCCACAGCTCAAACCATGCCTTTCTGGATGAAGCAGGTGCATGATGCCCGCCATTGATGACGAGGGGTCCGAGCTTCTTCTTGCCATGGAATCTTCTCGCCTGTTCAGAGCAAGGGTAACCCTAACCTCCGACCAATCGTGGGCGGCCTTCCTTTTGCAACCCCAAAAGACCTAATTCTCATGGTTTCCACACAGCAAGCAAGCTTCATTGCTGCTCCCTATGTCACAGAGCAGCCAAACCCTAATCTGCCTCATCGCGTCAGGTACCGCCGCATGATTCCCCGCGATGATGGAAATTCGTTACAAAGATCCAGATTGAAATACGATCACGGTGGAATCAAGGATGGGAAAAGCTACAAAGATAGGCTCAAAACAGAAAAGGAGGAAGAAGAAGAAGAAGAAGATGGTGATGATGACGATGAAGATGAAGAAGAAGAAGATGATGATGAAGAGCGGCAGCTTGAAGCTAAGATGCGTTCTTTCCAGCATCGGACTGCTCTTCTTCAAGAGATGAAATCGTGCGGAAGAAGAAGGGATTTGCGAGCGGCGAAGCGGATCCATGCCCGAATGAAAGAAGCCGTGAGGAAGAAGAAGGATCTCCATCTCGGAACAGGGTTGCTCAGCATGCTCGCCAAATGCGGCGCCCTAGAAGAGGCTCAACAGATGTTCGATGAGCTCCCCGATCGCGATGCAATCTCATGGAATGCGCTCATGGGGGGTTTCATACTCTCTGGACATGGCGAGTCAGTCCTGAGCTGCTTCCGGCAGATGCAAGAGCAGGGTAGCTTACCAAATGTGGTCACTTTCCTCTGCGCTCTGCAGGCTTGTGCAATCATGCGATGCATCGATCGAGGGAAGCAGATACATGCGGAGATCGATGATCTTGGCTGGTTGAGGAAAGAGATCGGATTAGGTACCACGTTAGTGGACATGTATGCCAAATGTGGTAAGCTGGATCAAGCGGAGAGAGCGTTTGAGGAGCTCCCTGAGCGGAACGTGGTCTCTTGGAGCGCATTGATCGCAGGGTATGTGGAGCATGGACATGGCGACGGAGCTCTCGAATGCTTTGCGCAGATGCAGAAGGAAGGGGTCACCCCGAACGCCATCACTTTCCTATGCATCCTCAAAGCTTGTGGGAGCATCGGATGCCTGGAAACAGGCGAGAAAGTTCACCGGGAGATTGCAAAGCAAGGGCTGCTGCATCGGAACCTCATGTTGGGAACCACGTTGGTGGACATGTATGCGAAATGCGGTGTGCTGGAGAAAGCGAGGGAAGCATTCGATCGGCTTTCGGAGCACGATGTGGTTGCTTGGAGCGCGTTGATCACAGGGTACGCTCAGCACGGGCGCAACGATGAGGCTTTCGAATGCTTCAGACGGATGCTTCGTGAGGGCATCGCCCCCGATGCGATAACTTTCCTATGCGTACTGAAAGCTTGCGGGAACGAAGGGGACCTGGAGATGGGGGAAGAGATACATGCGCAGGTCGATGAGAAGGGCCTCTCGGAGCACGACACGGTGATGGGCAACACGTTGGTGGACATGTACGTCAAGTGCGATGCGCTCGGGAAGGCGCACGAGGTGCTGCGGAGGCTTCCGAGGCGGGATGTGGTGACTTGGAGCACTCTGATCGGAGGCTACGCGCATCGCGGACATGGTGATGCAGCGCTTCGATGCTTCGCGCAGATGCGCAAGGAAGGGATCAGCCCCAACGAGGTTACGTACATGTGCGTTCTAAGAGCTTGCGGGAGCGTAGGGCATCTCGGGTTAGGGAAAGAGATCCATCGGGAGATCGATGATGGGTGTTTGCTAGGGAAGGATATGGTGCTTGGCACCGCATTGGTGGACATGTATGCCAAGTGTGGGATGCTTGCTGAAGCTCAAGATGTATTATTGGCTGGGCTCCCAAGCCGCGATATCGTGTCGTGGAACGCGTTACTCTCAGGATATGCCCAAATGGGCTGCACTAAGCAGGTGTTTGAGCTCCTCCGAAGGATCCACGATGAAGGACTGACGCTGGAGCCGATCAGCTTTGTGATTCTTTTGACTGCCTGCGACCATGCAGGCGTCGTCGACGAAGGGCAAGCCGTGTTCGATGAGATGTGCTCCAGATTCAGCAGCGTTCCTCCGTCTCTGGAGCACTACTCTTGTATGATGGATCTCTTCTGCCGCGCTGGGCAGTTCGGCAGATCCCAAAGCATCCTCGATCGCGTGCCCGAGAGTGATCTGCCCCCGCTGCTCTTGACGATGCTGGGCGCGTGCCACAAATGGAAGAATGTGGAGCTGGGGAGGTGGGCATTTGAGCGGTTAGTGGAGCTCGATGCGGGATGTGCCCCGGCATTCGTGTGCATGCGAAATATATGCGATGCCATGGAGATGGCTAACGCTCAATCTCGCTCGAGAGGAAGCTCGGCATTTCCGCGATCGTGTTGGTAGACAGATGCTAGTCTAAATGCCCATTCGCTTGTTTGCGATGATGGTAGTAAGAGCATCGAATGAGTAAGCTCGTCTATGAAAAGCTCGACAACGTTCGGGTAAGGCTATCATTAGAGGAAAGATCGAGCTCAGATCCCATGCAGGGCAGAGATGATGATATCCCATGGAAGCATCGAAGCGCTGTGGCGATGCCGAGAAGCTTGCAATCGCATATGCCCTTGCCAATGCACCCAAAAGTAAGCCCCATACATGTAACCAAAGAATTCGCGCATGTGCCATGATTGCCACGCTCTTGTATCTCCCGTATCAAGGCTCGAGATGCGCAAGCTCTATGTTCGAGATGCGCATCGTGTGCATGTATTTCATCATGGGCAGTGTATTTTGTGTCAAGAACCCAACAATTGTGAGGTTGCATGCCAAAATCTTGTGGGCTAAAAATATGCGCATTCCTGTGTTAAGAGACTGGCAGAGGGATATTGGAGCTTGCTGGTTAGGACTTGTAAAATACTTCAGGGCCTGCAAGAATGTCAGATTATGTGCGAGACCATGTAAATCAATCAAAAAGACAAAGGATGTGTCACCAGCAGCTGCTTGCAACCCATCATCCATGAAGGAGATGAAATTTTTTGAGGTGCTCTTTCTTGTGCCTATCCTTGAATCAGAAATGTTGAAGTGAAAAGACAGGTTTCATGGTTAATGACATGATTAGCGACTTGATTCATCTGTACACATGATCTCATCAAGACAAGGAAATGATGGCGTAGTAAGTTCATCTGTTGATCTATACAGCAGAAATTTCAACTAAACATGCTTTCAGGTTATTCTAGCTATTTCTGAAAATTCTCTTTTTGATACCAATTACATATCCATCATTTGTGACATTACATTCACTGTTTCTCATAAGGAAAAAAGAAACCTAGTGCTCTTTATTGCTTTGATCTCAACAAATCATTTGAACCAGCAAATGAAGAATCAGAGCTAAAATGAGCATGATCCATTATATAATTGGTGCGGAATTCTTGATATAAGGATGCAAAGTGACCACGATTGAAGCAAATATGAAAGAACAGAGACCTGCAAGAAAGCACCTGCTTCCCCTTATTTTATGCCCACGATTGAAGCTTGATGCACTCATAAAGGAATCGAATCTATCCTTGCAGCAATCCCATCCTAACCCCTAGAAAATGGCTACATAAAACAGATCGTGGGTTTGGAATCGAAGAAAGTAGTTGAAACTAGAGTAGCAGATTGTCTTTTGGTAAGGGACTGGAGAAATCCAGCCCATAAACAATGCAAAGGGAAAGAGGATCAAATCCAAAGACCATTGCAGGCTCTCAAATTGTTCATGTTTGGAGGTATCTCGAGCACCATCATCATCTTGCAATACTCCAGGCATAATTTCTGCCTTTTTTGACTTCCACACACATGCACATAAACCTGTTTAGTCTTAACATTTATTCTGGCACAACAGAACGCGCTGGCCATTTGCATCCTGTTGGCATCTGTAGTAGTTTTTGTGTGGTGGAAGATGCATCGATGTGGCTCATCAACATTAAGTAGGTCCATATTGCCGCTAGAAAGAAAAGAGACACAAGTCTTCATTTTCTTTTGGCAGTTGTCATTGACAATTCTTCATTTTTCTTTATCAGTTGTGTCCTTGTTGTCGGTTCCTCAACCATTTTAGATTCAAAATCTTAAAAAATGAGCTAAAATCAAAAGACAGGAACAAAGACGGAAAAATCACTAGCTAAAAAGAGTATGTAAAGCAAGACTAGTCATGTGATTTGCACGAAAAAATATCGATCACCCCCACATGCTTACCTCATTTTCCATCTCTTATAATTTCTTTTCCATCATCATTATCGAATAAAACAACATCCTAAAAGAAATATGTGCCCCGGTCATTTTCGAGGACATTGTTATTTCAACGGCAGCAAGTGGTCCTTTGAACAGATCGATACACAATGATCAAGCTTAGTTTGAACAGACCATTGAATGCCGATACAGAATGGTAGTCGATCTTAGTCCCTCCACAGACCATGGAATGCTGATAGGGAATGGTCAAGCTTAGTCTGAAAAGAGCATGGAATGCCGACACTAATGGACAAGCTTTCATGTGAACAGAGCATGGAATGCTGATACAGAATAGTCAAATGGCATTCTGCTTGAGTTGAAATCAGGCTGGCAGTGGGCCTCTGAATCCTCTCGCCAGCACAGACAATCTATCGGCGTCGGCTCGATACTGTCTTTTGTTCCTGTTTCTGTTGTTATTTTCTATCTTTGTTATCGTTTTTCACGCACGATTCTTGAAAAACGCCCACTTCAGTCATGTCTGAGAAGGGTGTGCCTTTTATTGAGTTTCTATGAATGCATTCTTATATACATCAATTCATGATAGTAAAACTGCCCTGTAGTGACTTTTTCTGCACATGAATCCTCTAGAGCCTTGCCTAAATTGGCAGACATGAACAATGCAAATCTTCTTCTCCTTCTTCTTTCTCCTGTCGAACACTGCACACCCTTTTCTGAAGAGAGCCAAACATAGGAGCGATCAAAGTAGAAAAAAGGAGAAGAAAAAGAAACAGGACAGATCTGCCAAAAATCAGCCTTGGTATTTTTTAATAAGGAGCAGATCCTAAATTCGTTTTTCTTATTTCGATTTTATTTTAAAAAAAAGAGGGAGCTTAAAATGATGCGGAAATCATCAGTGAGTGAAAATTATGCTCAAATGGGGTTCTCGAAAGTCAATGGTCAACAGTGGCTAAAGTCTTTGAAAAGAAAGGGCTCTTGGAAGCAAGGCCGAAGTTTTGGAACTAAAAAAGAAAGCACGGAAAATGGGGAACTCACAGAATCATGCCTCCTCTTGGCTTCATCCATTGCCGCTTGATGTTACAAGTTTAGCGCTGCAAAAAACCAAAGTAAAAATATTAAATTCTTTTTGAAAATTTGGCAAATTTGTTGAAATATGTTTTGAAGTGAGAATTATATTGAAATCTCCAGGAAGTAAACGATAGCACGATATTATCTTTTATAATTTTATCATACATACTAGGAACTAAGTTTTAGATCACGATTTATAGTAAAATGCTTTAGTTCTAGCTGCAATAAGTGTAATCTGTTTCAATAAGGATTTCGAATTCTGGCCCTTGACAAGTTAAAATGTAATTTCTCTGCTTTGCGTTGGTAGATTTCCAGAAAGAAGTAAAACAAAAACACAAAATAGGAGATAAAACCAGGTAGATGAGTATTTAGGAATAAGTCAGCTAATGAAGA
The DNA here is from genome assembly GCA_037176905.1 of Azolla pinnata. Lineage (NCBI taxonomy): Eukaryota > Viridiplantae > Streptophyta > Polypodiopsida > Salviniales > Salviniaceae > Azolla > Azolla pinnata. The sequence goes on from JBBBWG010014890.1 coordinate 9,852, forward strand.
AACAAACCAATATACAACTAAATACAAAGTACCAATCAAAATAGAAACCAATATAAGACCGGATCAAATACGTATTTATATGTAAGATTCTTTTGTTTAAAAAGCAGAAAGTGAATGTAACTCAATCTTTCAAAGAATTAATTGGAAGTAAAATTCGCTCTACTTTTGGTTTTCTAAGGGTATGCGTTGTTGTTTTCCTTTTACTCACTTGCGCGTCTTAAAAGTTCTTAAAAGGTGTTAAAAACCTTTTTTGTATAAAATAATCCAATGTATGGTCCGATCAAAAGCCAGATTTTCTGGTTTCCTATTTTTAGTGCCCAGTTTTAGACACAAAAAAGCAGTGGAACAGACGAATGGTCTTCTTCTTTTTACTTTTTCTCTTAAAGAGAAGATGAAAATCAAAGTCTAAAAAGGCAAGGCACAACAAGCTCTTTCTTTCTAAATACACAATCTCCAACATCCATATTACCATTCACATGGACGCACACAACTGTATAGAGACACGTAGGTACATACATACATGCATGCGACACATATATATATACATACATACATGTACGTGTATATGCTCATCAATCATCCCCAAACTGCTAGGAAGCAGAAGCAAAAGCTGAGCTAACTAGTTGCACTGTAGAGCTCTTCCATAAAGCCTCTAGCATTACACACACAGTCAAAGAAAGACAAGCATTCCATGAAAACAGAGCAGGGTAAGGGCACACTGCATCATCAATTGAGCACAAACCTCCTCCTCCCAACAGCTAGCTAGCATAACACCTATATTCTGAACAATCAAACACAAACCTCCTCCTCCCAACCGCTAGTTTGCATAACACCTATATTCTCCATCATATACAAAGAAAACCAACCCCCAAGCCAGGTGGAGAGAGCCAAGCAGGCCAGCAAACATGTCGGGGGGCGTACCAAGCGCCTACAACAACACCGGGGGCGTCAACCCCGACTGGCTCAACAAGGGAGACAATGCATGGCAGATGACAGCCGCTACACTCGTGGGCCTGCAGAGCATGCCAGGCCTCGTCATCCTCTACGGGAGCATCGTCAAGAAGAAGTGGGCGGTAAACTCGGCATTCATGGCCGTGTATGCATTCGCAGCTGTCCTCATCTGTTGGGTCATATGGGCATACAAGATGGCCTTTGGGGAGAAGCTCCTACCCTTCTGGGGTAAAGCTGGACCTGCCCTCGACCAAGGCTACTTGGTCGGGCAAGCAGCTTTACCCGAAACCACACACTACCACTCAGATGGCAGCGTCGAAACTGCCGAGATCACGCCGTTCTACCCCATGGCTACCATGATCTACTTCCAAGCCGAATTCGCAGCAATCACCGTCATCCTCATCGCAGGCTCTTTGCTTGGCCGCATGAACATCATCGCCTGGATGCTCTTTGTTCCCCTCTGGCTCACCTTCTCTTACACCATCGGGGCCTTCAGCCTTTGGGGCGGCGGCTTCCTCTTCCAATGGGGCGTCATCGACTACTCGGGCGGCTATGTCATCCATGTCTCAGCTGGAACGGCCGGATTTGTCGCTGCCTACTGGGTATTCACACTAGCTCCCATAATCTCCTTAAACAACACTTCAAAATAGAAATCCTGAAACCCTGGAAACAAAAACCCTACATGGTGTGCATAGCTCTTCCAACATGGATGCAGCTTACACAACCTCTATGCCCATCCCATTTTCTATACAGAATCCTCTAGGGGCATGTATGCATGTATGTTGCATACATAAATAGACACACTCATTCACCCCATCACTGCAACCCATCCAGATCTCTGTATATGTAGATCCTATGCTTAGGGTGCATGCATACACATACAAGCATACACAATGCTCACGCACCCACACATACATAACATAATGGCGTCACCCACACCCATACACACAAATACATACATGCATGCAAACAAATGATGATGCAAGCATATACACTCCCCAAAAACGCATACACACATGAATATGTGCTCAAATACGTCTTGTTCAGCGAGAAGTATATCATGGAATTGCCCTGTGTTTTTGGGGGCTTGACAGGTGGGTCCGAGGCTCACCAAAGACAGGGAGAGGTTCCCTCCCAACAACATCCTGCTGATGCTGGCAGGGGCGGGGCTGCTGTGGTTGGGGTGGGCGGGCTTCAACGGCGGGGACCCGTATGCAGCCAACATCGATTCCTCCATAGCCGTGCTGAACACCAACGTGTGCGCTGCTGCGAGCCTGTTGGTGTGGACGTCGCTGGATGTGATCTTCTTCAAGAAGCCATCGGTGATAGGGGCGGTGCAGGGCATGATAACGGGCCTCGTCTGCATCACACCAGCTGCAGGTAAACGCCATAGCTCGGAGCAGGGGAAGCTGCTCTTCTTCTTCTTCTTCTTCTTCGTCTTCTTCCTGTCATACATACATGCATGCATATGCGCATACGATTCTACATACGGTTCTACATACGGTTCTACACATACGGCTCTACACACAGGCACCACATGCATGCACAGGAGTATAC
>JBBBWG010014890.1:14539-30263 GCA_037176905.1 Azolla pinnata
GGGTTAGGGTCTTCTAGGGATTAGGTTTAGGATTTAGGAGTTAGGGTTAGGGTTTTTTAGGAATTAGGGTTAGGGTTTTTTTAAGGATTAGGTTTAGGATTTAGAAATTAGGGTTTGGGTTTTTAGGGATTAGGTAGGATTTAGGAATTAGGGATAGGGTTTTTTAGGGATTAGGTTTAGGATTTGGGAATAAGAGTTAGGGTTTTTCTAGGGATTATGTTTAGGATTTAAGAATTAGGGTTAGGGTTTTCTAGGGATTAGGTTTAGGATTTAGGGGTTAGGGTTAGGGATTTTTAGGGATTAGGAATTAGGGTTAGGGTTTTTTTAGGGATTAGGGTTAGGGTTTTTGGGATTAGGGTTAGGGTTAGGGTTAGGGTTTAGGGTTTGCAGTTTCTTCTTCTTCTTCTTCTTCTTCTTCTTTTGATAAACCTGCGGAGACCTTAACCCTAAAACGCCATGGTTTCGCCGCATCGACAGATCACTGCCATGAAACCCTAAATCCTCGGCTTCGCCCTCCATCGATCGATGGTTGCTCCGCTGCTCCCCAGCAAAACGCCATTCCCCCATGGCATCCGCTGGAAGAACAGGATGCGCATCTCGCCGCCATGGCGACCAGTGATGATGGAAGGATTCGCCGCTGCTCCGAATGGATGCGCTCCGAGGGCATCTCGGCCATGGAACGCCTGCATCCTGGAAGCTCATCATGATTCATGGCGAAATCGCCCCGGAAGGATCTCTTCCGGACCTCGCCACTGCAATGCATCCGAAATGTAGCATGCTCGCCCGGGCGCCGGCGAAGGAGCCGAGCCTTCTCCGCTCTCCCGGACAGGAATGTGATCGCATGGACAGGCGTGATCGGAGGCTATGCCCGCCATGGCGACTGCAACAAGGCCCTGGAAGCTTTCATGGCGATGCGCAGGGACGGATTCGACGCAGATGTGGTCACATGGACAGCTCTGATCGGCAGCTATGCCCGGAATGGGGAGTGCGAGAAGGCCCTGGAAGCTTTCATGGCCATGCGCAGGGAGGGGCTGGAGCCGAACGTGGTCACATGGACGGCTCTGATAGGGGGCTACGCTCGCCATGGCGAGTGCGAGAAGGCGATCGAAGCTTTCATGGCGATGCGCAGGAAGGGGATCGAGCCGAACGCAGTCACGATCGTGTGCACCTTGAGAGCCTGCGGCGGCATCGGAGCCGCGGAGATGGGGCAGCAGATCCATGGCGAAGCCGCGAAGCGAGGGATCGATCCTCGCAGCAGCAGGTTCATCGCGAGCGCCTTGATCGACATGTATGCGAAATGTGGTAGCTTCGGCGAGGCGCGGGAGGTTCTCGATGCCACGATCCATGCCGCGGATGTGGTCTCGTGGACGGCGTTGATCGCAGGCTATGCTCAGCACGGGCATGGCGACGAAGCGATGCTCGGGTTCCGCGAGATGCAGCAGAATGGAGCTCTGCCAAATGTGGCGACTTTCGTGAATGCGGTCAAGGCATGTGGTAGCATCGGGGACGCCGTGGAAGGCCGGAAGATGCATGCCGTGCTATGCAAGGGCGAGGATCTGCGAGGGAAGACTGTCGCGACCAATGCGTTGATCGGCATGTATGCGAAATGTGGTCTGATCGAGGAATCGGAAGCTCTGCTCGGGGAGCTCGAAGCTCGGGATGTGGTCACTTGGACAACGCTCATCGCCTGGTATGTTCGACATGGCCACGAGGAGGAAGGTCTGGAGTGTTTCGGAAGGATGCGAGCCGAGGGCATCCGGCCGAATGCGATCACATACGCATCTGTCTTGAGGGCTTGTGCAAGCATCGGAGCCATCGAGATGGGTACAGATGTACATGGGCTGCTCGCTAGAGATGGGCTACTGCTACCTCCGTGTAGAGATGCTGCGCTCGGAAATGCACTCGTATATCTGTACGCTAAAACTGGCAAGCTCGCGAGCGTGGAAGATCTGCTCTTCGATACTCTAGTTGTCTGTAGAGATGCCATCACGTGGAACACTGCGATCCTGGGATATGCCCACGGCGACGATGGAGAAGAGGACGCCGCGAGATGCTTCGCGCAGATGCAGTGCGAGGGCTTCTGCGCCGACGCCGTCGCGCTCTCGTGCATCGTCAAGTCCTGTGGCAGTATCGGGAACGGCCATCGTCTGCATGCAGCTGTCGTCGTCGATGAACAACTCGCGAAGGAATCGGTGATTGCCAATGCGTTGATAGACATGTACACGAGATGCGGCTCAGTAGCAGAAGCACAAGCTGTGTTCAAGCTGATGCTCGCGGCTCCAGATGCAAGCTCGTGGAACATGCTGATCGCTAGTTGTGCGCAGTCTGGCGATCACTACCTGGCTTCCCGTGTGTTCTCGAAGATGATAGCAAGGGGCAAGCTACCAGATGTCGTGACCTTTGCCCATCTGCTCAGCGCTTGTAACCACTCGGGCGAGTCAGAGAAGGCGCATGCGTATCTCCATGCCATGATAGCAGCATATGGGCTCATCCCGATGTCTGAGCATTACGCGTGCTTGATCGATCTGCTTGCTCGCTCTGGCCGCCTCGATGATGCTGCAGAGCTCATCGAGAGGCTGCCGTCAGCCGTCGGCCTCTCGGCTTGGCATTCTCTGCAGAGTGCTTGCCGAAGGCCTGGTGAGTCTAGCAGGTGGGCTCTTCTTGGTAGGTATGCCTTTGATCATGCAGTGCAGCTGGATGAAGCAGGTTCCGCAGCGTATCGATTGTACGAGCAAAATCTGTTTGCATCATCTGGCTCGGAAGCCTAGCTAGCATCTGGCTTGGGGGAGCTAGCATCTGGCATGAAGCTTGTATCATACACCAAAAGAAGAAGAAGAGAGCCAATTGTATATCCCTTCTTCGACTATTCCTAGGGACGTCAGCACCGGGAATCAAAGCTAGAAACTCTTGTTTTGTTGTAGATTTCCTTTCACGCCCTTGATGACATTGCGAAATGATCCCATCGTGAGTATTGCATGTTTTATCGGAGAAACTGGCCCTTAAAATGCCTCGATTGCGCCACAAAGTCACAAAACAATGGCTTCTTAATGGTGATATTGCATAGACTTAAAAACGCTAAACGTCAGGTGTCTTGAAAAACCAAAGGAAACGGTGGATGCCCCCGAGGTTGAGAAGTTTCAAGGTTCTGAAACTCTGGGGTTCTCACACGGTTGTGAAATGCTTGACTTGATTGTACGGGAGCCATTTGTTCAATTCATCGACAGTGTATCAATCATGTCTAAACTTGGACAGCGGGTTTAGGGTTTCAGGATTCTTCGTGATGCCACTTGGATTCGGTTTGTCGACATAATGAATTGTGACACAATATGCATATCAACTTCGAGACACTTTACATGATACCAAACCCTAACCCTAACCCTAATCCTAACCCTAACCTAAACCCAAACAAAACCCTAACCCTACTCTAACCCTAAGCCTAAGCCTAAGCCTAACCTAAACCCAAACTATAACCCTAATCCTAACCTAAACCCAAACTATAACCCTAATCCTAACCTAAACCCAAACAATAACCCTAATCCTAACCTAAACCCAAACAATAACCTTAACCCTGACCCTAACCCTAATCCTAGCCTTGACCTCAACCCTAACCCTAATCATGCATTCCATTGAAAAAAGTTCTCATACCACTGTCTCGTGCTCCAAATGAGACACCAAAACTAAATGGGCACACACACAAAAGAGCTCTTCTTCGTTTGCAGCCACAAGCTGCCATAGCTCCGATCCTAACAGGAGGAAAGCGCTGATGACATCTCTGGAAATAGCTCTGAGAACCATTTCATGTGCGCTGCCGGTTCTGCCGTATGGATGATGGATCGCTTCCCCACGCCTCCCCAGCTTCAGCAAAGCCTCCATTACAAGGTACCTTCCATTTCCCCCCTCCTCAATCTCATGGGCTTTTGATCCATGGTTTCCTTCCATCTGTACTGTATCCATGGATTTTTGTCTTGTTTTCTGTTGTTCATTGTTTTGGAGCAATTAGCAGCCTTCCCCAGCTTATCCTCCTCCTTCAAGAGAAGAAAATGTCAATGTAGAGATTTGGATGAAGTCGGATGATCCAGATGATGAGTTGTTGCCCCGTTCTGGGCCTGCCGTTTTTGTGTCCTTATTAAAGGTCTGCACCAAAGAAAGGGATCTTCAGAAAGGCCATAGGATATTTGGTAGCGCCGTGAAAAGAGGCTTCCTTGACGATAACATCTTTGTTGGTAACACTTTGATCGACATGTATGCCAAATGTGGCTCGATTGAAGAAGCCCAGAATGTTTTCGATATGCTTCCGATCCATGACGTAGTCTCCTGGACAGCTCTTATAGCTGGATATGCCCTGCATGGATATGGTAATAAGTCTTTAGAATGTTTCAGAAAGATGCAATCAGAAGGATTTTCACCGAATTCAGTAACTTTTCTCTGCATCTTAAAAGCTTGCGGAACCATAGGAGATGCTGAAATCGCTGAAGAGATACATACAGAGATTGTTTCTCGGGGCTTGGTTGATAACGACAGCCACAATATGCTTGGTAATGCGTTGATAGATATGTATGCCAAATGTGGTCTCATCGACAAATCACGAGAAGTATTTGATGAACTTCCCTTTCAGGATGTAGTCTCGTGGACCACAATGATTTCAGGATATGTTCAACATGGCTATATCGATGAAGCCATGGTTTGTTTCCGACAAATGCAATGTAACGGAGTCACACCAAATATAGCTACCTTTGTGTGCATATTAAAAGCTTGTGCTTGCATCGGAGCAGCTGAGGAAGGTGAAGAAATTCACGCTATGATTGAGAGGTTTCAGTTGCATGAAAAGTGTGTAGCTCTTAGCAATGCATTAGTAGATATGTATGCAAAATGCGGCTTGCTAGAGAAAGCACAGAATTTGTTTGATGTACTTCCAAACAAAGATATTGTGACATGGAGTGTACTTATAGCAGGTTATACCCGACATGGGCATGGTGAATGGGCTCTTAGATGTTTCGCTGATCTGAAATCTGAAGGCTATTCTCCAAATTCCGTCGTATATATTTTGAGTTTGAAAGCCTGTGGCAGCATAGGAGCTCTTGACAAGGGGCAAGAAATCCATGAAGAGATTGCCAGAAGGGGGTTACTCGAGAAAGACATTGCAATTGGCACTGCTTTAGTGGATATGTACGCAAAATGGGGTGCGCTTGTGAAAGCACAAAAACTATTTGATGCACTTCCTTTCGAGGATTTGATTCTGTGGAGCACACTCATTAGTGGGTATGCACAACATATGCAGGCTGAGCAAGCTTTAGACTGCTTTGACCGCATGCAGCTTAATGGCTTTTCTCCAGATGCAGTTACCTTTGTTTCTCTTTTAAAAGCCTGTGGTGCTTTAGAAGATTTTCGGAAGGGCCAAGAAGCACATGCACAAGTCGTGAGGAATGGGTTCCTTGAAACGGATGTGGCTGTAGGGAATGCATTGATTGACATGTATGCAGATTGTCGAATGGTTTCTGAAGCACAAGGAGTATTTGATAAACTGCTTGTCCGAGACATTGAATCATGGAATGCACTAATTTCGGGATACATTAAAAATGGGTATGCTGATGAGGCTCTGAAATGCTTCGAATGGTTGAAATTTCGAGGTTTTTCTCCAAACCCAGTCACATATTCTTCCATTGTTAAGTCCTATGGATCTATAGGAAGCTTAAGCCAGAGCCATATTATTCATTCAGAGATGGTTGGGAATGGCATGTTAGAAAATAATATCATAGTAGGTACGGCATTGGTGGATATGTATGCTAAATGTGGTGCAATGGTACAAGCACAGAAAGTGTTCGATGGTCTTTTTATGCATGATGTGGTATCATGGAGTGCACTAATTGCTGGATATGCCCAAAACCTATATCATGAAGAAGCCCTGAGTTGTTTCGACAAAATGCTGAAGGACGGTATCTTGCCAGATACTGTAGCTTTCATCTGCATCTTGCAATCCTGTGGTAGCATAGGGGCTATACAGAAGGGTCAAAGTATACACACAATGATCATAAGTGATGAGCTTCTAGAGAAGGAGACTTCTATTTGCAATGCATTGCTAGATATGTATAGCCAATGTGGAATGCTTTTAGAAGCACGAGAAATTTTTGATGATTTACCTTGGAAGGATGTGGTCTCATGGACTCTGTTTATTGCAGGATGTGCCCAACTTGGCCGGGATGATATTGTTTTGCGTGAACTTAAGAAAATGACCAATGAATATTGCCATCCAGATTCGGCTACATTCTGTGTGCTGCTCAGTTTTTGCAGCCACTCGGGTCTTCTGGGAGAGGGACAAATCCTGTTTGACACGATGAACACACATCTTGGTATAATTCCGACTTTAGAACATTACAACTGTCTGGTCGATCTTTTTGGTCGTGCTGGGTGCTTTGGCAATGCATTGACAATCATTAATGAGATGCCTTTTCCTGCAAATGCTACAACATGGCATACATTGTTAGGTGCTTGCAAGAAGTGGGGCTATGCTGCACTCGGTAAATTGGCATTTGAGAATGCAGTAAAGTTAGATGCAAATGATGTTTCAGCTTATATACATCTTAGCCATATTTACTCAACTCCTCACGTGCAAAATAGTGCAAGTTCAATTAACTATGAGAGGGAATACATGTGACAAACTGTTCATGGCCCCATAAACGACTACCAATTATTGGTAGCTGTACAATTGCTGCATGCGTAGCATGTTGATGGCTGTTACATGTTGAGAATTATGTGAGGTCAAGCTATGTTGAGAAATTTGGCCTAAAAGAGATAGATATGAAAGCGGTTTCAGCATACATACACCTTGGAAATTCGTCCCATCCTTAGCATGCAACCGGGTTAAAGGCTCTTGATGCTGCACGGTTTAAATTAGAGTATCTATTGGAACCAGGCCAGCAGCTCATGGGGGTAGAAACTACCCATCATTCTTGAGTACTCATTTCTACTTGATGTTTAAACAGCTATGCACCTATAACATTTTAATGCGAGGAATGAAGACGCCAGCATGTTGCAGTTCCAAGGTGGAGACTGGATGTATTCATGAGCCTGGGAAAGTGTTAGCTAGACGGACTGATGACTATCCACCATCATAACCAGCCAATTGTTAGTTTGGGGGCTGACAATGTGAAATATCAGGCAGAAGGCCACTTTGTAAATACCAAGCGCAAGCACTGGGAATAAAGTAGGAATTATGTTGGAAAATGTCAAAGACAGCCCAACAACCTATTTCATTCGTGTACCTACAAATACAGGCCTTGTGAAATATAAGGAGATAAAGCCTACTGTTTTTGCTAACAGAAGTTTATGTGCTTCTCTAATCTTTGTGTATATTGTGTTTATTCTGGGCTTTAGCCCTTTATGGTGTGCTCCTGGTTGTGAAATCTTCTATAAATGGTAAAGCTCTGGGAAGTGAAAATTGAGCCAGGAAAGTTGCTGACAAGTGGTTGAACTGAGAAACAAGTGATGGTGTACGACTCGTGAGCAACTCAGGCAAGCATTATCGTACTGGAGAATGCAAAAGATTTGAGCTTATGATCAAAATAGAGATATGTAATGCTGCATTGGTTGTGTGCATATTGTATACAAATTTCTCTAACAGAGTTTGATGATATTATGGTACAGGGCAAGTGAACAAAGTTACACGACCGACTCAGAGAACAGAATATGATGTATGTTATGATTCATATCGCCGATTCAGGTGCATGTTTTCAAGGGTATGGAAAAGTCTAGCTTCCAACTGCATCTGCCATGCCCACAGTAGCGCCACAGATATTTCGCATCGAAACATATGCTGCAGCATCCTTTTGGTCCAGCTGCACAGCGTGATCGAACGCGAAGCTTGCAAGCTCCAGATTCCCCCACTTGTGGCAAGCACCGAGGATCGAATGCCAGAGCGTAAGATTAGCAGGAACTGCCATCTCCTCCGCGATCGCTGCCACGCGTTCCAACTGGCCAGCTCGTCCGAGAAGATCGACGAGCCCAACATAGTGCTCCAGCGAAGGTACGATGCCGTATGTTCTCAGCATGGATTCAAAGTACATCTGGCCCTTATCCACGAGCCCCGAGTGATTGCATGTGTTGAGCAGGATGCTGAATGCAGCTGAATCGGGCGGCTTGCCTTCCTCCAGCATCGCGCTCAGCAAGCTGTGCACAGCATCGTCCTCTCCGAGCTGCGCATACCCTGCCATCAGCGCAGACCTCGTGACCACATCGCGATGCATCGAGCCATCGAACACATGCTGCGCTTCCGGGAGCATGCCGCAATCGCCATACATGCCCACCAATGCATCGGCAAGCGCCATGTTTGCAGCTGCGCTCGATCCTGTTTTCACGATCTCGGCGTGCACGATCTGGCCCTTGTTTGCAGCTCCAATCTTCCCGCAGGCTTTCAAGATGGAAGCGAAGGAGATCGAGTCGGGAGAGAAGGCTCGCAGCTGCATTCTCTCGTAACACTCGATCGCCTCCTCCATATCGTGGTGCTGGACATATCCACAGATGAGCCCATTCCAGGAAACAGTGTCCAAGACAGGGGAGTCCTCCAGCGCTTCTCGCGCTCTCGCAAGGAGCCCACATCTGGCATATCCTGCAATAAGAGCATTCCATAGTACCACATCAAGCATCGGAGACCTCTCGAAGATCGCCTCTGCTTCCTCGTGCATGCTGCAGCCCATATACATGTCCATCAGCGCTGTGCTCACCGCGATGTCTTCCTCCTCCGAAAGGCCTGCTCTCACGATGGCAGCATGAAGTTCTTGTCCCTTTTCTGCAAGACCTGTTCTTCCGCAAGCTCTCAGAACATGGAGGAATGTGACCGGGTTCGGAGAGAATCCCTCGTCTTGCATTCGCTCGAAACAGCTCCATGCTTCTTCGGCGCTCCCACGGTGAGCGAGCCCCCCGATGAGGGAAGTCCACGAGACCAGATCCTGTTCAGGAAGCCGATGAAATACCTCCTTTGCCTTGCGAAGAGAACCGCATTTCGCATACATATCTAGCAGCGCATTGCCGAGGATGTCGCTCTTCCCGAGCAATCCTTCCTCGACGATCCTGGCATGTACTTCTTCGCCCTTACCGCAAGCTCCGATTTTGCTGCAGATCTTCAAAATGCAGGTGAAAGTCACCGCATTGGGAGCGGGGCCATGGAGCTTCATCAGATCGAAGCAACCAAGCGCCTCCTCGTCGTGCCCACATCGTTCGAGCCCACGAATGAGCGCAGTCCAGGAGACCACATTTCGGATCTGAAGCCGATCGAACACATCCCTCGCCTTCTTGGCTTCTCCGCACCTCGCATACATGCAGATCAATCCATTGCCGACGGAAGTGCTGCCTGCGACCAGCTCGGATGCGGCGACGATCCGAGCATGAAGCTCTCGGCCCTTGGCTATGGCGTCACAAGCTCGGAGTGCGCAGGAGAAGGCGATGCTGTCAGGAGAGAGGCTCTCCAGCTGCATCCTGCAGAAAGGGCTCAGGGAGGATTCCGGATCATGCCCATGCTGCGCATATCCGCCGATGAGGGCAGTCCATGCTATGGCATCGCGGAAGGCGAGAGCATCGAACAGCCTCCGAGCTTCTTCGAGGTTACCACATTTGGCAAGGCGATGAACCTCTCTCCGAGCCCATCCTTCTGCGAGATATGGGTTCTGAGGCATCCGTGCAGGCCTTGCTTCATCGACATAGGCCGGAGCTCTGCAACCGTTCTCCATCTGCTCCACGGCACCAAGAAGAAGCCTTGACAAAAGATCCCCTGTTTCTCTCGGAGATGCAGGGCCATGGCGGTCGATCCACTGCGAGATTCCGCGCGAAGAAGGCGGCGAGGAGGAGGAGGAGGAGGAAGAAGAAGCAATTGGGTCTCTGCTGCAATGCAGAGCAGTAGAAGAGGTGTGCTGATTGCTCGCTCAGAGACTCCATGGAATGGAAGAGAGCCTCCTGCTCTCTCAGCCCAAAACTGGTGCCTTCTTCTTCTTCTTCTTCTTCTTCTTCTTCTTCATGTGGTCTAATACCAGACTTTGGTACCGAACTTAACTACCAATGGAACCATCCATCTTTCCCTAAACCCTAACTAAACCCTAATCTGGTCAAACTCTGCCAATTGCATTGGTCGGACCCATACCTGCCAGACAGCGCATGCATGAGCTGCAATTTCAACAAGATTTTCAATTTGCAAAGGAGGAAAGGGATGGAGTGGCTTTAGGGTTTGGGATTTAGGGTTTAGGATTTGGGGTAAACCAAATGTGGATCATACACAAAACCCTTTTCAAGGATCTATCTGTAGCACAATCTGGTGAGGTTTCCATAGCATGCATCTGTAGATCACTACCACTGAAACAATGGGTTAGATCTTCTATCACAAATACTAGGATCAGCTTGTCAGCAACCAGAAGAAGACGTCTCACTTCTATTATCTGATCAAAATACTCTGTACGCCTCATTCTTCTTTGTGGGTTTTCACTGCACTGTGCATAACTAAACAGTATGCATCCGTAGATGACAGCATTATCACTGAAACAATGGCATAGATCTTCAAAATACTACGGTCAGATTGTCTGCAACCAGAAGATGCTTCACTTCCATTATCTGATCAAAATATTCCATGCATCTTCTCATTCGTCCTTGTGGGTGTTCAACAATGGCATCGATCTTCTATCACAAATATTAGGATCAGATTGTCAGCAACCAGAAGATGGCTCGATTCCATTATCTGATCAAAATACTCTGTACATAATCTCATTCTTCTTTGTGGGTTTTCACCGAGCTGTGCGGTTTCCATCATCTGCCAAACTCTCCAAGAAAGGTAATGCATTCAAAGCTCGATCATTCAGAAAGGTCTCCATTAGTTAGTTATCTGCCAAGCTCCCTGAGAAAGGTCACATATTCGATGTTCAATCACTCAGAAGTGGATTAGTCGACACTTCCCAGCTCTTGTCTGAAGCTTTGTACTCGACTCACAAAACGATATTTGCATCGATCCAGTTACGGGCATTCGCTAATCTCCGGTTCTTCAATTTCCACGCTTCTCCTACTTCGTCTATCTTTGAAATGCTGTCCATGGACGATAATGTAACGGCGTTCTTATCCAATCGTGCCAGTTGCTCCAAGGCCCATCTCCCCAGTTTCGCATTCCCCCATCTGTGACAAGCGCATAGCATAGACACAAACAGGGGAAGATCATCGAAAGATGACACCTTGTCGATGAATGACATGGCTCTGTCGAAATGTCCAGCTCGGCCGAAAAGATCAATCATACATGTATAGTGCTCTATTGCTGGCTCAAGCCGATAACTGTCATACATCTGCTTAAACAAGCATTCTCCATCCTCCATTAGACCTGCATGACCACATGCCATTAGCAAAACAAGTACGGTAACTCGGTCTGGTACGATGCCTTTGACCCTCATTTTCTCGAATAGGTTCAATGTCATGTTTGCTCTCCCTAGCTGCCCATATCCAGCTAGAAGTGCATTCCATGATACAATATCCGGAACCGGAAGCTGCTCGAACACTTCTTGTGCTTTATCGAGTGCACCGCATTTACCATACATGCCCACCAAGGCATTGCCGAGCACGGTGTCCTTTTCGAAGAGTTCTTGCTTCCTAATCTTCACCTCTATATCTTCTCCAACACTGAGCGATCCTGAGATTCCACAAGCTTTCAAAGCACTAGCATACGTTACAGCATCTGGTGTGATACCCTCATCTTGCATCAGCTTGAAGCATTGCAGAGCTTCATCCCCAAGCCTATGCTGCGTATACCCTGCTATCAGTGCTGTCCATGCCGCCAAATTCCGCGTTGGAAGCTTGTCAAACACCTCTCGTGCCTTGTGAATTGCGCCGCATTTAGCGTACATATCTACCAATATAGAGCCAAGCACATCACCGTCTTCTTTTTCTAAGAACCCTTTTCTTCTGACCTCGATACCAATTTCTTCCCCAATCTCAAGAGATCCGTGTGCTGCACAAACCTTCAAAATGCAGATATAAGTCACGGCATCAGGAGAGAAACCATCGACCTGCATCTGCTTGAAGGATTCGAGAGCTTCATCACCAAGCTTGTGCTGAGCATATCCAGCTATCATCACAGTCCAAGACACGGTATTTTTCAATGGAAGCTGTCGAAATGCTTCCTGCGCTTTACTAATTGCACCACATTTGGCAAACATATCCACGATAGCATTGCCAAGCGCAATATCCTTCTGCAATAATCCTTGCTTCTGAACCTCTGCGATGATTTCCTCACCAACATCAAGAGATCCTGTTAATCTACAAGCTTTCAAGATGCAGATATAAGTCGTTCTATCTGCAGAGAGTCCTGCAGCCTTCAACTTTCTGAAGCATGTCAGAGCTTTGACACCATAGCCATACTGAACATAGCCAGAAAGTAGAGCATTCCAAGATGCAGTGCTCTGGTGTGGCAGTTCTTCAAACAAGCTTTGTGCTTTATCGAGTGCGCCATGCTTTGCATACATATCTATCAATGTAGTGCCAAGCACCGGATCTTTCATTAATAGCCCTTGTTTTCTGATTTCAGCATGCAGTTCTTCTCCAACCTCGATAGATATGGCATTGCCACAAACTTTCAGAATACAGATATAAGTTAGCTCGTTTGGGGAGACCCCATCATCTTGCATTTTCTTGAAGCATTTCCAGGCTTCATTCCCAAGCCCATTCAGGACATATCCTGAAATGAGAGCATTCCAGCACACGACATTCGGCTTTGAAATCTGATCAAACACTTCTTGTGCTTTCTCGATTTCATAGCATTTGGCATACATATCTACTATCGATGTACTCAGCATCACATCTCCTGGAAACAGCTCTCTCTCTTTAACCGCAGTGTGTATATCTTCTCCAATGTCGAGAGACCTAACAATGCCACAAGCTCTTAGGGCAACCATGTATGTAACCGCATTCGGAAAGACTCCTTCATCTTGCATCTGTTGGAAGCAGCTCAATGCTTCGTGACCAAGCCCATGTTGGGCATACCCCGTTATAAGGGTAGTCCATGTTATAGCATCTCGCAATGGAAGCTCTTCGAATACGTCTCGTGCTTTCTCGAGTGCACCACATTTCATGTACATATCTATCAAAGAGTTTCCAAGAGCCACATCTTTTCTCAGAAAACCTTGCCTTTTTACCTCGGATTCGATGGTTTCACCCGCATGAAGATTTCCGATACTGCCACATGCTTTGAGCATACACACATAAGTGACGGTGTTAGGAGCTATTCCCTCATCCTTCATATCTCTGAAGCACTTGAAGGCGATCTCACCGAGACCATGTTGGGCATACCCCGAAATGAGAGCATTCCAAGACACGACGTTCCTGATTGGAAGCCTCTCAAATACATCCAGCGCTTCCCCGAATGAGCCACATTTAGCGTATGCATTGACAAGGGAAGTGGCTAAATACAGATCATGTGGCAAGGACAGGCTGTTGCTGCGGTTCATATGGGCATGGATCCTTCTGATCTTCCACAAGTTCCTCTCTTTTGTGCAAGATTTCAACTGGGTTAAGATGAAGAGCCGATCTTGGGGCTGGTTTACCTTTGCTTTGGCCTTCTCCTTCTCCTTCTCCTTCTCTGTCTGTGTCTCTTTCTCTGCACATTGAGGAGAAGCCGGAGAGCAGCCATGGATGCTTGGGCAAGCAGCTGGGATCATAAGGAGAAGGAAGGGATCATGTGGCAGATCAGAATCTTCTTCCTAAGACAGACTCCAATCGATCGTGGGCGATTTTTCATCGTGGGCGATTCTCATTGTGGGCGATTTTTCATTGTGGGCGATTCTCATTGTGGGCGATTTTTCATTGTGGGCGATTCTCATTGTGGGCATTGTGGGCGATTCTCATTGTGGGCGATTTTTCATTGTGGGCGATTCTCCGATTCTCGAGTTTCACAAATTTTCAAGCCCTTAGTAGAGGGCATCGATGAAGCATTAGAATCGTAGTGGGCAATCTTCATCAAGCCTATTAGGGGAAGTTTTGAAATGGTATTGAACTCGTAACAGGCAGATTTTCAGTTCGACGATAAGTTGTCTCAAGCTTATAGGGGTAGCAACGAGGTGATATTTGAAGCCATAACAGGAGGTATGGAGATGATGTCGATCGAGATCTTAGCAAGAGACATTCGTGTGATCCAAAGGGCATCATAGTGATGTTTCAGATGGGTTTTCATGCCTAGCTATGGCGATATTTATATGGTCCATGGGGGAATTCTTGAATCCCGACGGACAACGACGAACTCTAATGCAAGTGATTTTCAAGGCAATGATTGAAAACAGTTACGGGGTCATTTCCACAATGCAACGGAATTGAAGCAAGTTTTGAGATCACAGCGGATGGTTTCCCAGGCCATCATAGGTTTAGAGGAGGCCAATAATGCCGATTCCTAGGATCACATTGGATGGTTTTTCAAACCCTCGATTGGAAAAGAAAAAAGGTTTTTCTGACCATGAGGATCAGGTCACCTGCGTTTAATCACTAGTTATCTTACAACATGGGCTCCATCAAGATTCCATAGTCACTGATGAGGGTTCGGTCTCTGAGGTTTTTGGGCTTGGGGTTTCGGGTTCGACTTCTACTGTTTTAAGGTCAGGGTTTAGGGTTGAAAGAGTGTAGAGGTTTTCTAGGGTTTCATGCCTAGGGTTCAAGGGTTTAGAGAGTGTAGAGGTTTTCTAGGGTTTCGTGTCTAGGGTTTAGAAGAAGGAAGAAGATGAAGAAGAAGGTAGTGATGAGGTTTAGGGTTGGGGTTTCAGGTTCGACTTCTACTATTTGAAGATCGGGATTTAGGGTTTGGTGTTTAGAGTGTTTGTAGGGTTTTAGAGTTGGATAACTTATTGGGTTTCTAGGGTTTAGGGTTTAGGGTTTAGAGAGTGCAAAGGTTTTTTAGGGTTTCATATCTAGGGTTTGGGGTTTAATTTCTAGGGTTTAGGGTTTAGAGAGTGCAAAGGTTTTTTCTAGGGTTTCATGTCGAGGGTTTAGGGTTTAGGGTTCAGGGTTTAGAGAGTTTAGAGCTTTTTTCTAGGGTTTCATGTCGAGGGTTTAGGGTTGAATGTCTAGGGTTTAGGGTTTAGGGTTTAGAGAGTGCAAAGGTTTTTTCTAGGGTTTCATGTCTAGGGTCTAGGGTTTAGGGTCTAGAGAGTGCAGAGGTTTTTCCTAGGGTTTCATGTCTAGGGTTTAGGGTTTAGAGAGTGCAGAGGATTTTTCTAGGGTTTCATGTCTAGGGTCTAGGGTTTAGGGTTTAGGGTTTAGAGAGTGCAGAGTTTTTTCTAGGGTTTCATGTCTAGGGTTTAGGGTTTAGGGTTTAGAGAGTGCAGAGGTTTTTTCTAGGGTTTCATGTCTAGGGTTTAGAGAGTGCAGAGGTTTTTTCTAGGGTTTCATGTCTAGGGTTTAGGGTTTAGGGTTTAGAAAGTGTAGAGGTTTTTTCTAGGGTTTTATGTCTAGGGTTTTGAGAGTGTAGAGATTTTTTCTAGGGTTTAGGGTTTAGGGTTTAGAGAGTGCATAGGTTTTTTCTAGGGCTTCATGTCTAGGGTTTAGGGTTTAGGGTTTAGAGAGTGGAGAGGTTTTTTCTACGGTTTCATGTCTAGGGTCTAGGGTTTAGGGTTTACAGAGTGCAGAGGTTTTTTCTAGGGTTTCATGTCTAGGGTTTAGGGTTTAGAGAGTGCATAGGTTTTTTCTAGGGCTTCATGTCTAGGGTTTAGGGTTTAGGGTTTAGAGA
>JBBBWG010014890.1:56855-82935 GCA_037176905.1 Azolla pinnata
TCACGCCCATCGAGGCCTTCTCGGCCTGCCACGTCACGCCCATCGAGGCCTCCTCGGCCTGCCACGTCACGCCCATCACAAAGAGCTCCTGAACCAACCAGAGCAAGAAACTTGTTCTTCGTCGGGTTCTGCCGATGCGTTTTTCCTGCTCCTTTCTTCGTCGCTACGCCTTACGTAAACAGCACGTCGATCGACCGGTTTGCACGTCTGCAGGATTATGCAGAATGATCGCTCTTACGAAGCATCGGATGAGCTACTGCTGGAGAAATGAATCCCCTATCGGTCATCGGATTCGAATCTCGACTGTCTCTGACATCCACGGAACGCCCCCGCCATCGATTTCTCCAATTCAACCAAACTAAAGAGACCTACGAAAAAACAAAAAAAACAAACCCGATAGGGCGACATCGATACCATCTTCAGGACCTTACACTCCCCAAACTGGCAACTGTCGAGCCGTCCAGATGAATGGAAAACTCGGTAGGATGGATAATTTTGCTCTCCCCCGACTCCCCCATTGTAACTTGCATTTTCCATCCTTTTGCAGCATCATACAATCAGATCATCCTGCACCCATCAAACCGTAGCTCGATGAACTCGGGCCATCATCAGCATTCGCTTCTGCCAACATGATCATCTCATTTCTCCAACATGAGCGATTGATGAGCTCTTGTGCATTCAACTGCACCATAGCTTGAATCCACGGCACGATTTTAGCTGCAGATTGATGAGTTTTTGTGCCTCCGTCGAAGAAGCATAGCTCAAGACAAACATGGCCATGCGATTCCAACGATTCTCTTGTTCCTTTATGCACCGGAGGTAGAGAATGCCACATCATGTATCGCCCCGCGATTCCGACGCTTGGCACAGCTTGATTTGCCCATAACCTCCTTTGTTTCTGTAGCAGCAGGAATTTGAACATGTTGCCACCTATGTTGTTGCCCCTTACCGATTTCAATGCTTGCCACAGCTCGATTTGCCATAAGGGTTCAGAGGATCTTTCCAGAAAGCTGATAAATTTCACAGCAAAAGTATTGAAAACAATTCCATTCAATTTACTGCTGCTAACTGCAAGAAATGGGCCAAAGAGAAGCATCGACACCAACGTCGAATTTCATTTCGATTTATGTTTTGAATGGCAATGTTCAGGATACAGAATTCGCATTAATTTGTCGGCCATTTCGGCTTCCTCCAATGTCCGAGTAATTATTTCCTTTACATCATGATCTCTCAAACCATGATCATCCATTCTCTTCATCTCCATAAGGACATTCTGCACTCTCGCATAATCGCCTCGGGAACCAACAATGCGCAAGTAACTGAACATAAAAACAGAGAAGATTAAACAGCATTAACACCATCTCTAGAAAATGGCATGCATAGACTCACATCAGGAACGTGAAAATGTTTAGCTCCAGATTCTGAGCCCTCATCAGCTGTAATATATGGTCAGCTCTCTGTATGTCCTTCGCTCTTGTACAACTTTCGAGCATATATTCATATAGTATCCGTGTTGGTTGAATTTTGAGCCTCTCAATCATAGCCTCCATAAACTTCAATTTCTCATCGAGAGTAAGCTCTATTCTGTGTGCTGCAGACTTCCCATCAATTGTGAAAACCTAAGGAAATAGGCATTCGGTGCATTAGAATTTGCAGAAAATTGCAAACAGATTATTTGCAGAATTTGAGCGTTTACCAGCGAGCAAAGGGTCTCTACATCCCCTAAGGATTCTCTTTGAATGTGCTCCAAAAAGTCCAGTGCTTTTCTGCACCACAGAAGTAAGACAGGAGTAAAAGCACAATCGATTTTGGAATATGAAGCAACCAAACTAAACACAACATACTCTAGTCTGTTGTTGTGAATCAGAGGATAGAAAACATGGCAGCATGCAAGGCAGGTCAGTTCTTCCTGGATAACTCTGCTTTTATTTCTTATGGACTCTTTGAATGATCCGAACGTAGAGAAAAGTTTTTCAATATCCCCCGCATTACCCAAGGCAGTCTGCAATAAATCACATCGACTGAATAATGGCATATACATAAACACATGGAATGATATGGAATCTCCTAAACTTTTACAGTGCAAAGTAAGATGAAATAAATGGGGACGTTGTATTGTCCGAAATGGTGGTCTACTGATTATTTAGATATGTTTCCCAAGAGAGAATTTTCCCACTGCCCAAGAACATTAGGGAAGAAACAAATATACCGAGTTTGTGGCGAGTTAGAAAAAAAGACGGATGTGAAGACTTTCGGCATGTTGAGTTTGCTGGTAACAATCAACAGATGGCTGAAGCAATAGGGACCACTCAGGGAAGCATACCACTAGATTTAAGTCCATAATAAACCGAAAGGTTCATGGTTTATAGGAAAAGGAAACATATTCATTGATTCCTAAGACCCATGAAAATCATCTTATTTAGGTATTAGCAGTTTCTAGGTACCATGTAAACACATCAAACTGGCGAATGCACTACTGGTCGATAGGAAGCGAATGGACTCAACTTTGATGCATGAACAAAAGACTCTGGTCAGACAGCAAAGACCACTTGATACATCTTATAGTTCTACTACAATATCAAAAAGAGACTTACCACAGTATGGAAAAGATGGAACAGAGACTTACCAAGAAGGAGAAAAATGTTCCCACATCAGGCCAACTGTTTATCCACCGAATCTCCTCATACATTTTTATTGCTTCATCAATGTTTCCACTGTTAGCATATCTTGACAATAGTGCAGATTTGACATCCAGTAGACCAGCAACATTACCATCAGTCATCTGCAAACATCACTAACACTATGTTTTCTATTGCTTAATTCCGGCCTTGCAGCCAACGCTTTGACGAAATCGAGATGAGAATCAAACCTTTTCTAGTTTCTGGCTATTGTTGCAAATGCCGTAACTCCTTATCATAGCAGCTTTTAAAACATCCCAATCTTCTGATGTAAAATATTTGTGTTTTTGAGCTAATTTAAAAGCCTACAAATGACAAAGAACTATACATTTAAAGATAGTTGAGACCAAGCAACTTAATGCTGAAACTAGAATCTCCATAGTCATTCAGGTCCAGAATTTATCCAGAAAGATAATCAACGTGTCTTGAAGGAAGATATTTGTCCCACCAGTTCAGCATTTTTTATATCCCTCCTAAATGCAAAAGCGAGAATTAAGTTTGCAAAGTTGTCTGCAATTGGGTTTAACTCTTTAAGCTTCATTTGTTTAAATACTCCAAGAGCCTGTCGTAGTTGTCCCTGGAAAAAGAAAACAAACGTCTACGGTTTTAGCGTTCCATCTTCTGGAAATAAAGGAATATGATTCCTACCTCACATTTTATCTTTTGTTTAAATAATATAAGGACAAATGCTCCCCGTGTTATGCATAGGTCATATAACACTTTGGATTGGGTTGAATTGTTGGTCCTATTTTACAATGATACTTTCCCTTTGCATCAATCTGATTGAGAACCATGAGCTATGCTTTAACATACCTCCTCTGCATTCATGGCCAAGTTATGATGTTACTGGATCAATCTAATGGATAGGATGGATGCGCTATGAGAACCATGGGCATAAAAGAGATGATGATTTCATATCTGAATTTTTTTCGATCAAGTCCTATGGCATGAAACATATGCTAACCTTGAAGGTTAGGAGCTTAAGAAAACTTCTGTAGAAAATAAGGGCTGAACTTACAAAAGAGTACAGGTTTACCGGCTATATGGCAGGATGTATGTCTAGGTACTGAAAGCTTCCATTCCATCTCACAGCTGCATACCAAACATTGGCTACTATGCTATAGCAACCGTGACATTTTATGTATACCAAACTTTCTCAGCATTTTTGTACTTCATTATTTGAGATTTTGATCTTATCTATTAATTGAATGTTTACAATAGAAACACCGTGCAGTCTTTCACAGAACTTAAATTCATAAATATTTCCATATCTGAATGCTTTGGAGATCACCTTAATTCCATATGCATGAATGATAGGAGTGTACAGGTCCGCGGTCAACTTTTGAAAAGAGATGCCTTCAATCAGATTATATGCTTTCTCAATCTGTATGGACAGCAAAGAAAAAAAACATAAGCAGAATATCTGAACCAAAACCTATAAAATATGCAGAAGAAGTCTTAAGGTAAATGCAGAATAACAAATTCAGCAGAAAAGATTGAGGATGGCTGCTATTCCCTGTGACTACAGTTCTTTTTTTTGTGCCACATAAAAAAGGATATGGAAACCTAGGAGAGAGCAGATTCTCATTTTTGTGACTTATCTGGGTACCAAACCTTGAATCATACAAATATTTCCCATTTCAAACAATAATGCATAAGTTGTTAAAAATAACTTGAAAGCGTTCATTGACAAGAAAGCCATTCGATCATGAGTCAGCTATGAAAGAATTATTTCTTTCAATGCGTTATCTGGTACATTAAAGTCTAAAAGTATGATTACCCAGCATCACTCCATATAAACAGGGTTATTCTGTGTGTTATTTATTCCTAGTTCTCTCCTGATAGAGAATTATGCACTATTGTAATCTGCCTTGAGCCTCAATCAATTTAATGTTGAATGTAGGTCTGATACTTCTGCTTCTTCTCTATTCCCTGTCTCTTTATCATAACAAAACTACCAAACATCTTGACACATAGAAAACTAAAAACTGCAACCAAATTAGTGAAGTGGTCACTTGACATCGAGTCCATAAAAGTGCAGAGACAGAGAAATAAATAGAAACAGTACCTAAACATTCACCAGAACTACCATGTGGTATATGTACAGAGGAAGACGTAATCTAGCACTGTATACAGCAATGTGCAAAGAACCTCCTCACATAGATTCCAAAACTAAGAGCCACAATCGATAGAGCATAAGGGCAGTTTCAAGTTCTGTCCTTCAACTTAATGATTAAGAACAGATTGTAGGTTCAGGGGTTATTAAAGAATAATTGGACATCATCCCTGAGGAAAATATGGGAGTCAGTGACTGAAATTGCCATGAGACCTAAAGACGTTCTGTATAGCTTTACCCACACATAATGCTTCTGACTTGCTCATTTCTACAGAGTTCATCAAAATAACATATAAATACTTCAAAACATTGTGCCACGTATTGTAAACACTCATTCAAACATCACAATCGAACTACACTCAAGAGTACAAAACTAATATTATAAAGAGAAACTTGCAGAAAACCAAAATCAAAGGAAATCATCTCAAATTACAGTTATAGAATGTTCTTTGTTAGGCTTATAATACAGTACATCGTCAGATTTACTGTATGCTACGATCATCAGCTTGTAAGACTTCAGTGTTGGCTCAATGCTATTGATTCTCATGGCCTGCAGTATATCTTCTGCCTGCATCAACATGCCAACTAGATTTATTGTTGGAGTATAAATCAAGCTTTCAAATTGCCCTGTCATAGGAATTGAAATGCTATTCTTAGTTCTTATCATTTCCAATAATCTCTCAAATATTCTGTACCTACAACCGTTCAAAAACAGCCTCGCGATATTGACAGTGAAAATTTTGTAGGGCAAATTCTTAACAGTGACCAGTTATCAGAAAAACAAGTTGAAAAATAAGACCACGTTTTCCTAAATAGCAGTTACGTTCATTTAAAAAGGGAAATAAGATCATTTCATCAAGTACTCAGGAGAACCTCTTCAAGGGATACGGCAAAAAGTACTTAAGGTCAAGATTAATTACTCAACTAACTAGATGCCAAAGACACCTAGAGGAAATACTTCTTCGATTGTTAAAACTAAGCACTCACAGTCAACATTACCCAACAAAGATGAAAAATTATTACAGAATATTGACAAAATGAAGATAGACAATATGATATTCCTTGCTGCTGGATATCATTAATTCTACCTAAAAACTTCCTTTCTTTTGAAGTCATTGCATAATCAAAGCTGCTAGTTTCAAAAGCAGCATCTAATAATTAAAACCAGGAAAATCAAATGAAATCATAACAAAGCATTCTAAAAATACTTTACATACAAAAGAATAAAAATAAATTTCTAAAATACTGTACATAACCTTAGACATATCAAGGATTCTGGCGAAGAACGTAATCAATGGTTCAAATGTAATTGCTGACGGTTTCTGCCCATGTTTCTCCATTGCTTGGATCAGATCTACACAGAGGTCAATCTAGCGAAGGAAAACAGTCACACCCAAAAGTGAAATATTAGTATCTAATCTTCTCAAGAAATCAACAATCCAATGCATAAGAAGAGAAGTATCAGATATATTCAAACATCAGAATGAAATGATATTCATTCCTAACATGTTTCCGTATCACTGACTAGGGCCTTGATACTTATACATTTGGAGCTACTGATTTTCCAACTCTTCAATTTTCTTTTGGCAGGTATTGATGAATGCCTGCTATGTGTGTTGAATGTTGTTGCCATCACGGCCCACAGAAAGAACTTGTGGTTTCTTATCATTGTCAATGGTGGCATCCTGTCACATTAATAGGCACAAGTTCATAGTGTAACTCTCATTGCTTACTGAGTTTGACTACCTTGAATGTGTCAGAAACATCTTGATTGTCTTTCATCATCTCTTTCTGAAATGATGAAGAATTCATTTAAGCACACTATGTATGTTCCATAAAGGGAGTTCGGGACAAAAAACTACACTCACGTTCACACCGTAGGGCATAAAGAGAGATTAAATTGGTTTCTTGCATCTACTCCACATACCTCGCCATGGGTGACACAGTGCCCAATCAATGTATCAAATGAAGCAGTCGTGCTCAGCTTTAGAAAACCAATAATATTCTTGAAGCTTGCAACATCCATTTTGATATTTCTCCTTCTCTGGAATAATCAATCCTATAAGGCCATCACATATATATGCAAATTTTGCAATCAAGCAGTTCTACTCATCCATGGGGATACCAATAGTGGTTGAAACAGCATACTTGATGTATATTGGTCAGCCCTTTGGTGAATGAATCAATCAACTCCAGAAGATCTTCAGCTAAGCTCCCTGAACCCATGTGGGATAAAAAATGATATTTTTTTCGACTTATGTGAGTTATGCTGCAAGTTATTAAGAGTAAACAAGTGAACATGCTTAAGTACAATGATGTATCTCAGGCCAAAATAATTGTGCAATACTTCAGTATGGACTGATATTCTATGACACGGATTCCCATGCATCTCTATTGGTCAATTAACCTTTCAGGTATTGGAGATAATCATGATTGTAGGGTAACTTTAATGCAAAATCTTTCTGATGACGTGAATCTTTTGCTTGAGCTCAAGGATCTTACAAGGAAGGTGATTAAGTGGAGAGAATTTCTCAGGTTTCAGCGTGGAGTGATAAACGGTGATTACCCTCTGATTGAAGTTGGAGAAAAAACTCTTCACTCTTCTTCAAGTAGCCGAGTGCTCCGAGGCGCCAGAACATATTCTTTAGCCTATCCATGCAAGAACATTTTGAGATTTCCACACCATCCGAAATCATCTTAAGGTAATTACCTGGTGCAAATCCACAATGGCAATTAAGTCCTCAAATTTTTTACTGTTTTTCAGATTTTACATTTGATATAAGGGCTTGCTTCCTTTTAACTTTTCGATCTTTACCTACAAGGTTTTGGTACTTGGCCTCCTCTTCTGGAGAGATTCCTTCTGATGGAACATCCTTGATCACATGCACACCTAATATTTCTTGTTGTTCCTCCCAACAGAGAGCTTTTCTGAATCTAGTCATATCTCCCATATCAAAAAGCCACTTTAACAACTTTTTGGAAGTGATTTCTGATGGAGCAAGTCTTTTCGCTTTCATCTGCTGAAGAATATCAAATGTTTTGTCCGCTAATGCATCTTGATGGACAATATCAGCTCCACACTCGCCCCCTCTTTCGATTAAAACATCGATAAGCATGTCGAAACCCTTCTCAGCACAATCTGGAGGGAGTTTGCTGCACATGGACATAGCAGAAGAAACATCCGCATTCTCAAATAATAGCCTCAGCTGTTTACACCATTCATCGTCTTGGCCGTGTCGCCTTTCATGAGCTTGCCTGCTTGATCCGAGCTTTGTCTCAGCGCTACGACGGGCAGCCGTTTGGAGAATGTCGGGCAGGGAGCGATGGGATCTTTCCTTTACTTCTTCTTCTCCTTCTATGCTGGGAGCAGGTGAAGAGGGCCTGTAGAGCCGAGGATGTTGTAGCAGGCTGAAGGAAGGAGCCGGAATGGAGGCTCGAACAAGGGGCGTGAAACGAGGTCTCAGGCCTCGCATCTGTCCCCGTAGAGCTTCTGCTGCAGCAGCAAGCAGAAGCTTCTTCTTCTTCTTCGGCTAGGCTCGGCCCGAGCCAAGCGGTTCGGGTTCCAAGCCAGATTCCGAACCAAATTTCAAAGCTCTTGGGCAACAAGCTTTACAATTTTTTATACATTACACAGATCATCTAATGTTTGTAAGCATTACAATTTTTAAAACATTACACAGATCATCTAATGTTTGTAAGCATTACAATTTTTAAAGCATTACACAGATCATCTAATGTTTGTGAGACCCTGCAACTGAGCTCCTCCGGACCATTCGATGGCCTCGATTCCGTAGTTTTGTTTTAATGTTTACTTGTATCGATAATCGCAATGCATCGAAGATTCGTTTCTGGCTCGCTGGGCTTCTGATATGTCTCGTGTAAGCTCCTCTCCGTCGTAGGCGTTATAGAATCGTCGCGTCGCCTGAGAATTTGACAAATGCCCAAAGTTCTCTACTTTGTAGCCCTGCTGATGATTCTGTTACACGATTCTCGTGCCCGTTGCCAGTCGAAGGTTCGCTGGCATCGGCCGTATAGTTCGCTGGCAAGATCGGTTGTTTCTTATATGTAGCCCACCTTGGTCGTGTGAGATGTTGTGAAACGCTGCTTTGTTGATGATTGGATTAACTTCTTACATGTGGTACTGTTTACTTGCACCTAGTCCATCCATTCTCCCACGAGACTGGCACTTCGTTCGGCGAGTAAACAAATGCATTCAAGAGTCTTGAAACAATCGAACTTTTCCTGCTACAACTTAGGGATGTATTACTTCATCTGATGAATACGGTATGATGTATCGAGCCATAGGTATGTTCGCATTGTTAGATGACTGTAACCCAATCGTTGTTGTCATGCGTCCATGGCAAGAGGATCGTCGGTTGACATAAATATGGTTGATTGACTCGAGCAGTGAACCGGTCTGATTTAACATCAGTCTTCCATGCTCTCTTACAGTTATCGTTGCTTAATACAAATATTATCTTCTTCTTCTTGTTCTGATCTCTTTCCATTCTTGCGTCACAAAGCCTTGGTTATGGCACTAGTGAAATATGGTATACCCTAATTGGCTCTAGGGAATCGAGGTTTGAGCCCTCGAAGAAGAAGCCCAGAGAACCCCAAGCGTAAGTTAAACCCTAAGCCCTGAGCCCTAAGCCCAAGCAATACAATATTTCATCCTCGAAAAAAAGTACTTGTCATACATACAAGCCCTAACGCGCCTCGAATCATAAATCCTGATCCTTAATCCCTGAAGCCTTAAGCCCGAATCCTTTAATCCGTAAAGTCATAAGCCCCAAGCCCTAATATTTAATCCATAAAGCCTTTAGCCCTAATCCTTTAATCTGTAAAGCCTTCAGCCCTAATCCTTTAATCCATAAAGCCTTAAGCCCTAATCCTTTGATCCGTAAAGCCTTGAGCCTTAATATTTAATCCCTAAAGCCTTAAGCCCGGATATTTAATCCCTTAAGCCTTGACCCCTAAGCCCTAAGCCCTAATCTTTAATCCCCGAAGCCTTAAGTTGTAAGCCTTGAGCTCCAATCTTTAATCTGTAAAACCACAATCCCCAATCCTTTAGCCCGAAGCCCTAATCTTTAATCCCTAAAGCCTTGAGCCCTGGTATTTAATCTCTAATGCCTTAAGCCGCGAGCCCTAAGCCCTAATCTTTAGTCCCAAAGTCCCTAAGCCCTAAGCTTTAATCCATAAAGCCCTAAGCTCTAGTCTATACTCCCTAGAGCCTCGATCCCTGACAAGAATTAATCCCTAAATGCTTTTAAGCCCTAAGGATTCTTAACCCCTAATCGAGGGTTTTGTCTAGACAATTTGCCTTTGATGGTGTGAACATGCAACCTTCTTTTTCTTTCAAAGCTCAAGTTTCCCCTTAACACATCCCAATCTTTGATCCCTAAAGCATTAATCCCTAAATCATTAAGCCCTATGCCCTAATATTTAATCCTCGGAGCCTTTTAAGCCAATCCCTAAGCCCTAAGCCCTAAGCCCTAAGCCCCAATCTTCAATCCCCACAGCTTCGATCCCTAAAAGGCATCGATACCTAAAGCCCTTTAAGCCCTAAGCCTTCTCTCAACCCTTAATTGCGGGTTTTGTCCAAACAAATTGGCTTTCATGGTGTGAGCACGAAACCTTCCTTTTTCTATTTCAAAGCTCAGATTTCCCGCTCAGGACCCTAATCCGAAAGCCTTAAGCCGCTATCCTTGCGCCCGAAGCCCTAATCTTGAACCCGAAGCCCTAATCTTGAACCCCTAAAGCCATCTTAACCCATAAGTACGGGGTTTGTTTGGACAGTCCGGTGAACACTAATCTTTAATCCCCGAAAGCCTCAAAGCCCCAATACTTAAGCCCTACTCCATAAGCATTAATCCCTAAACGCCATTAATCCCTAACATCATTAATCCCTAACAGCATTAATCCCTAAATGGCATTATGATTAATCTCTAAAGCCTTTTTAATCCCTAAAGCCTTCTTAACCCTTAATTGGGGGGTTTTGTCCGGACAGTTTGGCTTTGATGGTGTGAACGCGCAGCCGTCCTTCGTCTTTCAAAGCTCAGGTTTTTCCCTCTTCTTCTGCAGGCAACGGGCTATGGCTTCTCGCACACAAACGCTCGCAGACGCCTCCGTCTTCTCCTCTCTCCCCCACAGACAGCATCAGACCATCATCCTCTCGCCATGGATGCTCCCCCCGACGATGGCATCTGCCTCAGCCAGAAGCTCGGCCAGGTCAGCCTCCACCCCTCCCTCTCCCACCGCTCCTCCCTCGCCGCCGACGACGACGGCTTCTGCAGCCAAGACTTCTTCTGGTAAACACCAGCATCCTTCATTTCTCCGTATTTCTGATCGGTGATGCCAGTGCCCGTTCTCCTCGTGGATGATGCTAGGCATGCTTCAGTCTCCCTGCGCTTATTTGTGCGGAAAAAAAAAAGATCTTCCCTTGATGTGCATACAACCGATCGCCGTGTTTTTCCAATACTCTCGGGTACTCATCGCTACATACACCGTAATTTAGCTCCCTGTTTTTGATTCAATCCAGCACGCCGGACTTCCTCACCCCTGCGGAGAATCAGCTGGAAGTCGATTTTGAAGGTCATAAGGTGCTCGTCCAACGCAGCTATTTTGCCCCCCTCCTCTCATCGATCATTAGCTTTGCAAACCTTCATTTTTGTCAATTCAATGTGCAGGAAAACGTAATCTCCATATCCTCACCTCTTAAAGGCAGTAACGCTAGAAGCAAACGTCCTAGAGCAGGTACTTACTCAGTAGAAGATCGAATGGCTTACGCATTTTCTCTCTCGCTCTGATATGTTAAGAGTTCTCCAAGTTGTACAGCAGTGTGCATTCAAGATTTCTGAAGCTATTCAATCCCTAAACCTATTATTCCTTACAATCCGCAAAAACCATAACATAAACATCCTAATTCTTCAAAACCACGAAATCTTGATGCTTCACTCGTGAAAATCGTAAGTTTATTTGAGCTGTGCTATTTCCGGGGAAATTGAAGATCTGTAGAATTATTCAACCAAACCTCTGGACTTTCCAGGCTTGTGTACGAATAGTACAGTTTGTACATGTTATGATCTCGTATTATTCCTGAAATGATGGTGACATATTTCCAGTTACAGATTTTTCAATCTTACCACATCCAACAATGTCATTGAAAGATGCACAAAGTATCTCGGAGGAGTTGTTAAGTGATGAGACTCCTAGTGGATTACGGTCACATACCGAGGGTAACATTCATGCAGATTATATTCGTCCAAATTCGAAAGCAGTTATCGCCAGCATGAGGCGGCGTGTCTTATCACCTCCTTGTGTCAAGAATCCTTTCAGACTTCAAGAGAATGATAATGATAATGCCATTCCCAAAAGCAGGATCCCAGCCAGGCAAGGTTGTCATTTAATGCATTTGATTTGTATCTGTATCTATCAATGTATCTATGAATGGATGAACAAATCAACTTAACAAATAAATGAATCTACTGAATATTCTATCTATCTCTCTATGTATCTACACTCTTCAGAGTCATCTTTTAGAATTGAAGTAGCTCATTTATTTATTTATCTATCTATCTGTCCGTCCGTCCATACGTCAATCTATCAATCAAGCCATCTACATAAGTCATTCTTTACAACCATACGAACTGAAGGTCGTTTGTTGGATAAAGGCGTTGCTGCTATGAAAACGGAGATTTCCTATAGAATTTTTACTGAACTGGCTGTTGTCATGCAAATTAGTCAATGCTCCCAGATCACTTGAATTCTCCTTTTTTCTTGATAAACTGACCTTTCATGCATGAGTTTTTTTCTTTAGCAGCTTAAGATTCAGCACACTTTTTTCCTGATTAATCAAGTCTCATATTTTAAAGTGTAG
The DNA here is from genome assembly GCA_037176905.1 of Azolla pinnata. Classification (NCBI taxonomy): domain Eukaryota; kingdom Viridiplantae; phylum Streptophyta; class Polypodiopsida; order Salviniales; family Salviniaceae; genus Azolla; species Azolla pinnata. The sequence continues at coordinate 69,526 of JBBBWG010014890.1, forward strand.
CATTTGGTCTTCTCTCATCTGTTTATTCAGCTCTGTGAAGAATTTCAATGGCCCTATATCAGGCTTCTTGAATCTCATAATCAGTCTGTGCATACTTCTCTATCCTCTTCGTTATCCAGTGGGAATACGTTTTTGGCAACTTCTTTTTTATACTCAAGTGTGTTTTATTTTTATAACTTTTCAATGGATTCGGCACTTGCTCTCACTGCCAGATATATAGGTGTAAGTTCTTAACACAGTTGAGGGTGATGGCCTTTTTGTTAATCAGCACATTTATGTATACCATCGACCATCTGTTCGGAAACCAATGTTTGTACATTATATTCTTATGTCTTGTATGCTAGAGATTGTAATTTCAGGATTACAGAATATTTACTGAATCGTGATTAAAATTCTCTGATTCAGCCTTGAAACACTTAGCACATTAAAGTTGTCTTTTATCTTGATGGATACCGGAAACAATCAGATACGACATTGTTTAAGCTCTTTTGCTGCCACTGTTCTGTATTTTACAAACATGCAAATGGTGGAATATTTGTACTTTTATCTACGTTCTATGTTAATGGGTACTCAGCATGCTTATTTTTTATAGTATTTAAGGAGCTGCTTAATTGTTTTGCTTACAATAATCTAGGCATTGTAACTCTCATATGTGGTCTTGAAAATATTGTTTTTCATGATATTTGATGCAAAAGTTTTAATAATTGTTTTCAATTGAAGCACATAGTTGACGCTTATATTTCCTTATAGATCTATTGTAGATATTTCAGTACCAGTGTGTTTAAGTTTTGTGTCGTAAGTTTACCACCTCATTGTTTGATGGCAACATTTAAAAAAATGAATCTATACAGTGCAATTTTTGCCAGCTGTGGGCGCAAGTTCCTCATCTCGATATAGGGAGGAGTTTCACGAAGTAAAGGTAAGTAGAATGTAGCGTTACATGTTTTTTATCGTCATGCAAACAGTTTTAGTGCTCTAATTTTCTCCTTCTATCTCTAGGAAATTGGTAGAGGAAATTTTAGCACTGTTTTCAAAGTGCTCAAGCGCATCGATGGCTGCTTATATGCTGTAAAACGGCTACATCGACTGCTTCAGCATGACAGGGAGAGGTATTGAAGTGCACTGCAAACTGTTGAACTGCTAGCCATGTATAGGAAGTTTATTCACATTTAATTTTGTCTCCATTTGGCAGACGAGAAGTTTTGACAGAGGTCCAAGCACTGGCAGCAGTGGGTAAGGATCTAGTCTAATTTTCGTGGCAAAAAAAGGTTTTGAGAAAAACCATGTCAAATTAATAATGCGGCAATTGGTTGGTGCATTTCCTATTCACTTCCATATTATCAGGTCTGCATGAGAACGTTGTTAGGTATCACACAGCGTGGTTTGAGAGTGACCATCTATATATTCAGATGGAGCTATGTGATGGATGTTTGAGTGATCACAAGCTTCGGTCAACTGGATTCAAAGAGAGCTTTTTGATTGAGCTCCTTCGACAGGTAGTTTACGGGCTGCACTTTACATGTAGTGACTTTATTTTAAAGACTCTCCCTTTTAATGTTTACTGTGATGCTATGATGTCAAGGCTCAGTATTTTAGTCTCCTCTAAGACAGGTAGCATGTGCACTAGCTTTCCTTCATTCTTATGGGCTGGCTCACTTGGACATCAAACCTGACAATATCTACTATGTGGGAAGCACTTTCAAGCTCGGAGATTTTGGTAGAGCAACCAAGCTTGACGGTAGCATTACTATCGAGGAAGGCGATGCCCGTTATATGCCATTAGAGCTCATCAATGACGACTACCGATACTTGCCTAAGGCTGACATTTTTGCTCTGGGAGCAAGTGCCTATGAGCTTGCAAGGAATTTTCCATTGCCATCATCGGGGTCACAGTTTCAGGCATTGAGGCATGGAAGACTGCCATTGCTTCCAGGGTTTTCATTGCCATTTCAGAATTTGCTCAAGGTAGGCAGATCAGATTGGTTCATCCTTGCTTTTTAAACTTCACCTTTCAATTGATTTGGTTTTTCTTTTTGGTGCTATTGAATTACAGATTCTGATGCACCATAATCCTGAAATGCGACCGACCGCTGAAGACCTAATCAAGCATCCCTTATTGTCTACCTTAAAATCTGGGAACAGCTCATGACATTAGAAAAATCTTGCTTTATTTTGAATGAGTGGAAATCGCTAATCTTTTGTCCATTCAGATGTATTACCATCGCCAGTGGCAATGATTTAATCTTTCCATGCCCCCACGATGAACAAGCTCACTACGTATTAGTGATTGTGTATTCAACAGGGGATGTATTTTGAGCTGATTTTAGATGACTGCCTGTAAATAATCATAAATGTTTCGGACAAGATGTCCGTATAATTCCATCGCATAGTTTGCTTCTCGGGTGAACTTTCCTTCTCTTTTGATTGATATAATTGTTGGTAAACCCTGAGCTTTGCCCTACTTATATTGTCACAAGGTAGAATCAGATGAATCTGGAAGAGGACTACTAGCTCAATCACAAAGCTTCTTTGATTAGTGGGATGATATTACCATTCGGTGTGTGAGAGAGAAGGGTGAATAAAAGAATGTTTGCATAGCATAGCGTCTTGAAGTTGCTAAAGAATGCGCGGCTTTTTACTCGTTTGCTCGTGAAGCTTCCCTAGGATTCTTGTCTTGCAGTTCTGTCACTGTTTTCGATGGGAGGAAAGGGCATTGCCATTGCGCACCGACAGATATCTTTCAGAAAGGCACGCCGATTCGGAAAGAGGGACACGCTGATTCGTCTCGGGTACTTTGGGGCAGCTGCAGACACAGCTGTTTGGAGAGCAGGCTCTTAAAAAACACACAACTGTTTTCCTTTGGGCATGTAAAAGCACTGTTTATTCGATGCTATTACACCTTTCCGCTGGTCCAACTGGTTTCGTTGAAATGCAGAGAAATCTAGTATGTTCCTGTTTTATGCTCGAAATTGAAGCTCAATCGACACAGTAAGTCTGTGTGCATGCAAACGGCAAAGACGTTTTTAAGTTACAGTTTAACGCATCCTGAAATGCGATCAACGTCTAGTTCATTGAAATTTAATGCCTTCTCTTTACATCTATCTCTTCACATGTTCATCGATTCATAATCTTCCCACTGTTGTTTACTAAATCGATTCCTTTACTGTAGCTGATTCGCAAGAAGCTAGCAATTACTGAAGCTAACTAAGCAAGAAGCGTTTAATCGATCAATTAATTACTGTGATGTTAATTGAGCTCACGATTAATTGATTTGGTACTGATCAATTAATAAACGTTAATTTTTGAAAGCTAGACGTTAAAACTGTAGTTTATAATTTTTTGTTAGGCAAATTTTTGGTAAATTTCCCAAATAAATAAATAAATAAATAAATAAATAAATAAATATATTTGTTATGTACTTCTGCTTGGTCAAACCCTAATTTACAGACAGACGCAGACGAGAAGAACTCAGAAACCCTAACCCTAATCCGCCATAGCTCTCCCCCCCCCAAACCCTTCCGTATTCCTGACGAAGCTTCGAATCATCCGAACGGCGGACTGCCTGTCAACGACGATGTGAGAAACCCTAACCTCTCTTCCTCCTTAGCCCCGGTCTCCCTTCTCTTCCTTTGGCCGGAACAATGGTAACCCTAGTTCCCCGGCATTTGGACTGACAGGCACAGATCGAAGGAACTCAGGTACTGCTAACCCTAATTGTAACTGTTGCCTGTACCAATTTCTGCTGCCCATTCGAAATGGACCGTTCGTCACCGTGGTTGCGGTCAACATGATCATCGTAAAAGCTTCAGGTGATACCTCCTCCTCGCCATTCCTCAGGTTGGATATGTGCTGACACTGGCAATGCACCGTTCACGAGGAAGATGAAGACTGAACAAGATTGAGGGAGAAGAAGAAGGAGGAGGCGGAGCTGCCTCGTCTTTTTCCCCGGTTTTATGTGCTGATTATTTAAGATCAAGCAGACGGAATGGGGTTCATGTCCAGGAGAGTTGTTCCTGCGTGTGGATCCTTTTGCGTATGCTGCCCCTCCCTCAGATCACGCTCTCGACAGCCTGTCAAACGCTACAAGACATTGATTGCAGATGTTTTCCAGGTCTTGCACTATCTCCCTCTCTGTTGGACATCCAAATTTCAGTCTCAGGAATAGGAAGCCAAAGAAAATGTCAGGCTTTCCATGTTGTCTATAATTAGTCTATCCTTCTCTTCCTTTCCTTCTTTACTCACTGAATTCAGGCTCTGGGAATTTACCTTTTTTCTGTTGTGCACATCCTTCGCTACTGCAGAACTTAATCTCGCTCGCTAAGAAAGAATTAAGTCACTCCCAGCTTCGGAATGTCTTGATAATTTTTCTGCCGCAATTTCACCTTCTGATCACGTCCTGATTTTCACGCTGCAGCCTTTATCTTCCTCCTCTTTAAAGAGAACGGAACCTCCTCTTTTGCTTAGTTTCTCTGTAGTTTATCCGTTGGAGCTTTGTTCTATGCTCGTCTTCTTCTCTTGCTTCTGTCCTTTTAACCTTCCATCTCATTCAACAACACTTTATGCATAACTCAAACAGTTTTCCATATCTTCTTCTGTTTATAGTCAGAAACATAACATTAAAATCTCTGCCAGTGGTTATAACACATGGATGGCATCTAACAATGCCAGAAACTATTGGATGTTCATGAAAGCTGGAATCTTTTCTGACGTTTGTTAAGGTTATGTTGGATTTTCAATGATAGGAGGAGCTTCCAAACGACCGGAAAATATCGAAATTGTGTGATTATGCTTCGAGAAATCCTCTCCGTATACCAAAGGTTTGGCAGATTATCCTTCCAATTTAACTATTAATGAGATTACCTTTTTCTTCTAATTCCTTTGCCACTTTTTTCGTTTTCTGAAGCTATAGAAAGTTTCAGTAATGTTTTACTTGGATATGTGCAGATTGCTGCCTCTCTTGAACAAAGAGGGTACAAAGAGTTGCGAAATGAACGATTCGGTTCCATGAGAATCGTCATGGCTGCATATATTAAGTTGTTCTCTGCATGCAAAGCTCAGCTGTAGGTTATGCAGCTTAGTTTTTGACACATGTTTCTAAACAGGAATGAAGGCAAATCAATTCTAAAATCTGTCTCTGATCTGACTTGGAATGTAGGCCATTGTTTGCGGCAAGTGCTATTAATTTGATGAAAACACTCCTAGAGCAAACTCAACATGATGACATGCGAGTTGTTGGTTGTGATGCACTGATTGAATTTGCATATAATCAGGTATCTTTGCTGATCTCCCATGTTCTGTGTTTCGACGCATGTAAGGGAGGGCTTTTTTGCTTGAAATTAGGGAAGAGTGTTATCTGAACCATGTATACATAGCCTCCATATCTGTTTTTCCTTATTGAATTTTCCATGTGCATCAGAGTCTTATCAGAAACTAACTATGATTTTTGGATGATTGCTGAGACATCATTCTGTCTTGTGAGTCAATGATAGGTTGATGGAACTTATATTCACCAGCTTGATGCATTACTACCGAGTGTCTGCTCTCTAGCAAGAGAATCCCGGGGACAAAGGCAGATGCAGCAACGTTCCGCTGGGCTGCGGGGTCTGTCAGCTTTGGTTTGTATTCTGATCTTTCATGAATTCTTGCTGGTTAAAGATGATTCGGAATGTATCCAAAGAATTATTGTCTTCTCTTTGACGTTGCAGTGAACCATGAATTGAAACCAATGATAGAATAACAGTTGCTTCTCTTCACCTATGGTGCAGATTTGGTTCATGGGAGAACATTCATACATGCCATCTGCTTATGACCAGGTAAGTTGCTCTCGTAGATGCTCGGTGTCAATACTATAAGCTCTTATTACCAAAATGTGTTCAGTACAAATTGATTACCTTATCCGTTGTATATTTAAATCCCTTTATCTATGCCCTTATCTGTGGTATCACTAAAGAGGCGGTTGATTTAAATCAGTAAAGGGAGACTGCAGTTGTCATGAAGGGTTGTTTTCTCAATTGATAGAATATCTTCTTCAGTTTTCTTATAGACATTTGCTCCACACATTTTCTTTTTATTTTAGCAAGAAGAGTGGTCTGCAGTGTTTGTATATGAAGACGAGATGGGTAACCAAATCTATAAGCTGCATATAAGTTTCAATGTTTTCATCTCGTCACAGTAATGAAAATGTGGCTGGTCACTTCTTTCCTGGTTTATAAATTGAGTATGAGACTATTGGGGATACATATTCAAGATCATAAATACATAGCATATGAGAATCAGGATAACGTTCTTCTTGTATGGAATTTCATATGAATAGGCATGGCCTGCAGCATCCAAGGATTTTTTGGAGCTAATGGTTGCACATTCTTTAGCTAGAAAGCTATTGTCCTATGAGATTTGTATGTTATAATCTAGAATGTCGGTAGTACCTAATAATAAATTAAACATGCAGGTTATATCGGCAATAATGGAAAATTATGAATGCTCTTCTGATAATGAGGAGAGCGACGGGAAAGGTGATGGATATCAATACTGGGTGAATGAAGTCATCAAGCAGGGAGGAAGGGTACCCATGTCAACGCTTACGGATGCCTTTAGTAAGCTTCCTTCTCAGAAGGAGGATCTTATCATAGGGTACATGATTGGTTTTGAGACAAGCTTTTGAGAATATTCCTACATTAAATACACATGTGTACTTTTCACGCATCCTAATCAACTATTAAAATCAGGAAACTACCTAGCATATTTGCGCGTATATGCGTAGAGAAGATTGCCCAGTTTGCAAAGGAAGTGACTACAGCACGCCGTTTTCTTGAGCCGATCTTCTGCTATTTTGACTTGGGTAAACATTGGGCATCGGAGAGGGGCCTTGCTTCAGTTGTTTTGCATCAATTCCTAAATTCTATTGAAAACGTTGGTATGTGTGTTAGAGATGATTAGAACATAAATGGATATGTATGTAATTTTTCTCTTCCACTAGATTTTTGAGATTATTTCTGCTAAAAGTGAGCTGTTCCCGGTGGTGCAGGAAGTGATTCTGTGCTGTTGCCTTTACTAATCAGGCATGTTGACCATAAGAATGTAAATCAGAGACCCCAAGTGAAGGCTGACATTATCAAAGTTTTTGCGAGCCTTGTGCGGAAATCCAGGTCTGAAGCAACTGTTCTGGAGATTGGCGTCTTAAATGATATTTTACGACATTTATGCAATAGCTTTGAAAACGTTATGGAAACCTCTGATTCTGCTGTGGTAATCTGGAATAAAGAATTACAATTAGCTATTCAAGAATGTCTACAAGGGCTTGCAGCAAAATTGGGGAATCCTGTTCCAATTTATGAAATGATGGGCTTGAATCTAGAGAAATTGTCATCAGTTGGTGGCAGTTCCAGAAGCATGATAAGTGCTCTAATGGTCTTGGTCCATGTTGTTGTTTCTCTTCCTCAGCTGATGCAACGCAAACAAGTAATTTCTCACTGTAATCCAATCAGTGCATTGTCTTTCATTACACTAGCAGTACTATGATGCGAATTTGATATTATGCTGTTATTGTAGAGTTTGCCGGAGACTTTGATTCACCAATTAGCATTGGCAATGGTCCATTCGGACAGCGAAACAAGGATTGGAGTGCACAATATTTTTGGCACGCTCTTCATTCCATCCTCCATGCAGGATAATGAACAATGTGTATCCAGTGCATCTGGTTCGCTGATAAATAATTTGAAGATGCAAATAGCCACAAATGCAGCTGCATTCAACTCAGTAAATCTGATGTTAGAAACACTAAGAAAATCTCATTGTATTTCTGAACAGTCAGATGAAACATCTCCTGATTGCAAGTCTTTAGTACCTGATGGAAATGTGTGTGCTCTCGCAAGCCTTCAAAAACAAGAGAAGTCGAAAATTGACCATACTGGGCTGCATAAGGAGGTGGAGCTCACCGGTCGTGACAATCAGATACTTGACAGAGTACTAGTAAGTCTACAGCCAAACAATTTCTCAATGGAACTGTTAGTGGTGTAATCTGTTGCAGAGTAGATGGACATTCAATGATATTTATGTGTAGCTCATGAACTTTATGACATCAGTTTACTCTGCAATGGGGACCTTTATATTACTCATGTCTCCTGGTAAACAATCCACTCTCTCATGTCACAATTTTGAGAGAAGTGAGCCCTGGGAAGCCATAAAAATCTACTGGCATTTCGGTTTCTGGAAGCATTGGGCACCTTTAGATTGTGCTCTGAACCTTGAAATCACCTGCAACAATACATGACTTCCACTTGTATTTCATCCATTTCATTTCACGACCTTCCTGTAGTATTGCCTCTGGGAATAGTCTAATGCCCATCTTTGAAACATTCTTAAGAGGCACGTGCACTCAAATTCATAGGATATGCAAGGTTCCATTATCATAGGTAGACTCTGGTTCAAAGTTTTGTGATTAGTTAAACTGCATTGTGCCTTTGAGTATTGTCTGCAAAGTACTTTTCATTTGCTTTCTCAGCATGATACTTTTCATTTGTGTCTTTTTAGTAAACACCGAGCAACTTAATTTTTCATACTATGATAGTTATTAGAAAAACTTCTTCCATAGGACTTATCCATTGTATCTAAAGCCTTTATAGGCTTAGGGTATGGCAATTGTTCACCATCTGTATATAAATCAGAACCAACATTATTCAATAAACATGGGCCTTTTTTGGTTCATCTGTTCAATTTCTAGAGAGACAAAAAAAGAGTCGAGAACAGGGGGCATCCGTAATATTGTGAATTGTCTAAAAAGTCTTGGGGTTTTTTTTACTGTCATTCATCTACATCTTATGTGTGTGATTCCCTTGTTGAAATTTACATTACATGTATATTTCTAACTCTACTATCATCTTTCAAGATCCAATATTATTTTGTGACATTATGATCAAGCTAACATTTTGATCAGTTAACATCTTATTTGATGACAGGAATTAACTCCCATGAAACTAACTGGAGATCAAGCTACTCTTCTATTAACGTCAATTTGGAGTGAATTAAACATGGATGACAATTCGCCATCTAATTATGCAGCAATTTTTTCAACGTTTAGCCTGGTGTTGCTGTTCTCACCTTCAATGGTTAGCCTGGTGTTACTGTTTATGCACCCTGCAAAGTTGTGAAATTTATCAATGTTAGTTTTGATGCCTGGAATGGTTTAGCTGCATTGTTTCTGGTTTCTGGTGAAGGCATATTAAGAATATTTAGCCACGTCTATTGTTGAATATTGTGTGAATTTATCTGTACTTTTGCTGCGCTTACTATCACTCTGGTTTTCATCGTCATTATCCTTTTCAACTTGTGGTATTTATACTTTTCTGATCTAACCATGTTTCATTTCTAGTTCTTTATATTGTAATATGTTTTGTACACACATTTAATGTGTTCTTTGGAGTAAATTTTAAATTTCATCCAGCTGTGGTTCGCTGCCTATTCGCTCATCATAGTTTTGCTGCCAACCATTGAACAACCTCCATAATACAAGCTCCTTGACTTGTTATTGTATTTTCAGGATTCTGATCATAACGTATTTGTACAAGTAGTGCAACTGACACTGTCCTTGAGGAATATGGCACTCACTACGAACTGTAAGGATTCTTATCTGTTAATATTAATCTTTTTAAAGCCATAATTGATCATGTGTTGGTATTCATTTCATCAGCAGACAGTACAAACAAATTTGGATTTTTGAATGTGCATTTTGTCTTCATTATCCAGAATTAATATTCAGGATAACAGAACCTGTACCTGAGTAGGATTTGACTATATGTTTTGGTAATATTGTGAATGGAGAGACAATTTATTCTCGAATTGTTGTATATTATTTCAGCTCACTTATGCCCACCAAGGCAAAGATCTCTTTTTATATTGTCAATGGCGATGCTTGTGTTTACATCAAGAATTTATAACATTCAAGGCATTACTTCTCTGAAGGACACTCTCGTTCAGAAGGGCTTGGTAAATATCAATTCGTGAGCCGTTCCCCATAAATTTGTCATCTGACAGAAAATGATCCTTCTTCTATCTATGGGCATTTTCAGATTGACCCTTTCTTAGGCCTTGATGGGCATGATTTAAGGGCTGCCATGAGTATGGATTCTTCTATGTATGCATCATCAGTAGATGTGGCATCTGCATCAGAATTTCTATCAGCTGTTCGGGCACAGAATGAGATTTCCACAGAGTCAATTGTCTCTCTAATTTTGGGCAGCATGTCCTCATTGTTTGGGGTAAGGAATAATGGAAAATAAGTAATTTTCTTTGTGGTAAAATTCAAATAACGAGAATTCTTGTATGGGACAGATTGAGCTGGATCAAGTGCGAGAGGAACTGCTTCAGCCATTTTCTCCAGATAAAGGGCTTGCTTTCAGTCTAGATATAAAGCTAAACAAAGCTATCCATTTTGATAGAAACAAGTCATTTGATGAGGTGAGCTAAAGCTTCCCATCTCATCCCTAGTTTATGCTACGTTGGGACAGCCCTGGAATGAAGTTGGAGAAGATCCGTTAAATGCAATTGTAATTGCAGGTCGTAGAACCCAACGAAGATCTTGTTTCTGATATTTCACATACAGACGTGCCTCAGTTTCTTCGAACACCTGTACACACCTTGTCAGCCAATGTTATTGGTGTTAGCCAACTACTGGAATCTGTAAGACCGCTCACTGCAATAGTTTCATTTGCAGTGCGCTTCTTCCTAGGACACATCTAATGCTAACTTGATGGCAGGCTCTTGAAGCAGCTGGACAGGTAGCGGGGGTTTCTATTGCTTCATCTCCACTTCCCTACTCAGATGTGGCAATGCGTTGTGAAGCATTTGGGACAAATGCTGGAAGAAAGATTCCGGTATGGATGAACTTAGGTGGAAGTGGTCGAATGAGTGGTCACCGAAAGGTAGTTCTGCATATTCCTAATTTCATTTGATCACAATATGTTTTTCTTTTGATGCTTTAACACAAAGGTTCTTTTTCTCCCTGGTAACTTCTTTGTATTAGGAGAGCAAGGGTATTGATGGGAAATACGTGGGATACGTAAACAAGAGTACTCTGACCCTGAATCCACTATATATTTCTAACCATGAGAATTGGGAGACATTGCAACTCCCTCCTGTCAGTCATTATGATAATTTTCTGCGAGCTGCCGGATGTTGATCCTTGCATGGCCTGTTCCATCCAGTCATTTTGAGGTCATGTCAGGGAGTCAGTTGAAAATATTCCATTCATTCAGGTAAACCTGACAATGTCATGTGTCAAGTATGTGACAGATTCATCCTCAATTTGTTTCCCCCAGACATTGTATATGAACCTTGTACTATAAAAAAGCGATATAATCCATGAAGTATTTATTGTATTCTTTTCATTGTAAATACTGTTTCTATTGTCTGTCATTGATCTGTGGAACATTTCTTTGGTATCATGTATGTATTGAGAGTTGAGACAAGGTATATATTGGATGCCCATCGACGGGGCATGTGATGAGAGTACATGAGATATCTATTGTGTTGGGTACAAATTCATTCGGTTATACCACTATTGTATTGGAACTTTGTCTATAGAAAGATAGAACTTGTGCAGTTTGCTTTATGATATTAGAGCAGGATGGCCTATGATCTACATGATTTCACAATTCAGGTGCAAATTCAAGATCGTGTTCTCAGTGAATTTCCTTTGCACCTTGGTCAAGAAAATGTTGGATTGTGGCTTATGATGAAACATGCTAATCAAACATGACCCATCTATTTCAAATTGTCACAATGTGAAGAGTAAGTAAACTCATTTTGGCCTTAAAAAACGTAATCAAACAATTGTAGCCCAACGTATCGTGGCTTCAAAGTCATTGGTCCATTCATCACTTTGACTATTGCAAATAAATTGTAAAGAGCATCAATCATATCGATCCATTAAAAGCAAGCAAGCGAAGCAGCATGCTTCCTTTGCAGATTCGGCAAGCACGAGGGTTTCGAGATCAGGAGCTGGCCGAAGATTCTCCACAACCTCAAAAGCATTCATCGTGTCTTGGAGCTAGCTACTCTTCGAGACAGGGCAAGCCGAGCTCAGATAGAACACAAGTTAACCCTAAACCCTAAACCCTAAACCATGAACCCTAAACCCTAAATCCTAAAACTTAAAATCCTTAACCCTAAACCCTAAACCCTAAACCCTAGACGAGAGAGGTCTTTATCACACCCCTTCTTTTCGATCGGTCCGAGTTCGAATTCTGGTACATCAAAAATTTCAAAAGCTCGAATTTTCCCGCCCTTCCCTTCAAACATTCGCAGACACACAGAGACACGCAGAGACGAGCATCGCCACCATCGCTAGCTCCATGGGCCGAACTCTCCTTTCCGATCCTCATGCCCTGCCCCCTTCTGCGCCCAGACTCTTCATTCGCGAGATGGTGATGGAGAATTTCAAGTCTTATGCTGGTGAGCAGCGCGTCGGCCCCTTCCACAAGGTACTCTTCTCTCTCTCTCTCTCTCTCTCTCTCTCTCTCTATCGATATGCGTTCCATCCCCTTGCTTCGTCGTCGGTCTTCCTCCTTCGAACGACTCAGCAGTTGTAAACGTATGGTCACCCCATGTTTGGCATGAAAGATCGTTGTTTTCTGTTGAAGTGTGTGTCTTCTTCACGTTTCTGTACTCCGTGGAACAATTATGCCTCTGGGATTAGTATGGAGGTTTAATTATGAATCTTTCAATTGGATGTGGGCCCTCCCCCGTTGTACATATAATCACGCACCTAAATGTTGGATTTTCCAATGAGTTGCTTGTCTCCTTTCTGAACCATCTCCAAATCTACACCGGGTTCTAAGCTGTTGGAATATGCCATAGCACCTGCCTGTTGTCATCTATCATTCAGCTATCGGGATTGTTGATGGTAGTCTATCCCGCTAATTACCTCGTGAAATTGGTTGAATTGAGTCTGTTAGATCTTTCTCATTGTCATGGACACTAACAAATGATGCTGTCGCATTGGAAAAAGAACTGGTATAGGTTATTACAGAGCAGTAAAGAAAAGATGATTCTTTGTGGGAAATCATCTAAAAGTGTCTACTTTTCTGTTTGAGATTATTTTAGATGCTTTCAACTTGAAAATTTCAGTGATAATTGGAATCGTATACCATTCTTTTCGAACATTTCTATTTTGTATCCGCCCTTTCCAGTAAATTGGGCTATGACCAAAGGCTTTATTCAGTTTCAAGTAGCCCGAACCTTAAGGTGCCGCAAAAATTGGATAGCCATATAGAAATATTTATGCGCTTTACACAAATCATTAACTTCACATCCTCAGCAGGAAATTATATAAACTATGTGTTGTGACTTGATCTGACTTTCATTTTCTTTTCTGGTGTATACACACATGCAGAGTTTTTCTGCTGTTGTTGGACC
>JBBBWG010014891.1:0-17405 GCA_037176905.1 Azolla pinnata
TCTTGTTCTTATTATTCTTCTGTGTCAATATCCCTTAGATCTGCTAGCCTCATCATTGTATTATCGCTCCGTGACATTTGCTAATAATCTAGAAGATGTTCAAAAGCTAATAAACATATTGGAAAAGTTTTGCATGCATAGTAATTTGAGGGTTAATGGCTCAAAAAAACAAAGATAATGTTAGTAAAGTCGCAAAACAAAGACAGACCATGCATTATATATAACAATGAGCCCATTGAAATTGTTAACAACTTTAAATACCTTGGACTTGAAGTTCTTTCAAACCACAAATGAGATGAATATGCTAGCCGTCGTTTAAAAGCATGAAAGAGAGCTTACTATGCATTTGAGAATATATACAATGGTGAAAAAAATCACTTGTTGGGTCCTAAAGAAATACCTCTTTGACATAATGGTGTCAATAGTACTTCTCAATGGAGTTGAAATATGAGGAGGTAGTATATTTACGTCCTTATGGAAAGACATTGAGATAGTCCAAAAGCGATTCCTTATGAATTTCCTTCAAGTGAAACCACAAACGTGAAACCAAATCACCTCGAGAGCATGGCCATGGGAAAGGGTTTAAAGTTCAACAAAGCCCTTCAAATCGACTTCCAAGAATTGCACGAGAAATTAGCAAAAGGATCTAAAAGACATATAAGAGCAAGATTTTATGTTCTGGTTGGACGGAAGAAATAAAGATATAGTTTAAAATATTGGATGCAATGTACCTATTCAATGATGGACCAAAAGATTCCTTTGTGATACATGTTTTTTCGCAAAGGCAATGTATCATAAAATGAAAAAGATGTGTGTTTTCTAGAGATTTTACGTTAGTGATCTATAAGTGTATAGAGTCTAATCGTGTTGTAATTGCGATGTGAAGTGTGTGTATATGCACACGATCATATTATTTATATGTGAATGTATTGATGTCTAGTGCCTTAGAGATGTGTGTGTTTGTGTGTGAAAGGATTGAAGGGTATGCCCCTCTTCATATCTCATTGTAATGGCAGGACTTGTAATTATAAAAACCCCATAAGGGTGGAATGGAAGAACAAGTTTCTCTCTCTAACTTCCCTCTCCCTCTCTCTCTCTCTTGCACGTTGTCGGGATAATCGACAAGTATGCGTGAAAGCAGAGGCAGATCCACCGAGGATTTGAACCAGAGGAAACCAGAGTGGCAGAGTGGCGAGAAACGAAATTGTAACGAATATTCAGATATCAGAATAAGAAGAAACAAGGGAAAAACTAATAAGAATTTAATTGAATGCCAGATAATTGGATTATAATGAGTAGAGTTCTTGATTCCCAGCTCCCCATGTACGCCACTCCTTATATAGGCTATGGAGTGGGTCGTCATAGTAAAAAAAACGCAGGAGGAAAAAAAACTAGGAAAATAAGGCAGGGAAAAAAAAGTAGAGAGAAAAAAAGCTAAAATAAGAATCGACCTAATAACCTATGCCTTTTTAAAGCAATTGCTTTAACCATCACACCCTTGCATTCTTTTCGAACTATTATATTCCTTATCATAATGTATTTTACATTATACGCACAAATCTTCAGGACACCGTCGATCCACGGATTGACGATTACGGCCCGTCGATTCCACGATTCCAGGATTCCACGATCCCACGATTCCACGATTCTACGATTCTACGAATCCACGATTCCACGGATTTACGTTGATCCATACGATTGTTTCCATATGCTTTCAAGCCGTGTGAGCTTCCTGGCACGACAACGTTCCATCCATCTCTCTCACCCTCACGTTCAACCCCCTTGGGCGGGCGGTGGAGCCACTCTTGCACACGATCATATTATTTATAACACGATTAGACTCTATACACTTATAGATCACTAACATACAATCTCTAGACAACAATGTGGAGGCTCATAGATCTCTAATGTACAATCTCTAGACAACAATGTGGAGGCTCATAGATCACTAACGTACAATCTCTAGACAACAATGTGGAGGCTCACCATTCATATATTATACTACGGTTGTTACATTGAACTATAAAACCAAGTTTTTCATTGAACTTAGGAAGCGAACGCATGGTTACATGTTAGAACCTATCCCGTTGTATGCTATTAGAACTATCGCCTCTATCAGAGTTAGCTCTCTTTGATGTGAGACAGGGCGTTGGGGTATAATTGATAACATTAGCCAACTATGCATACTCCATCCTGAGCAAGTTCAAGAATTGAAGTATCACACTTTGCTACAATTGTCAACATTTTGATCACATTCGAATGTGTTTTTCACGTATATTCAACCAAAGCCAATGCTTATACACATTCCTCTCACAACCCCACTATACATTCTCAATTACGACATTCATTAAATCCTTGAACATTGAGACTCAATAATCAAAACCAAATGTATCATGTAAAATATATTCTTTTTGATCTTATAGTTATATTTAATTTTCGAAGACGACAACTAAATCTATCTTGTCTTATCTTATCTTATCTCTCTCTCTTTCTCACATCGAGAGTGACTACTCATAATCAAATGTATCATATAAATGTATTGTTTTTGGTCTCATAAGTCATATTTGATTTTCAAAGACGATAATCAAATCTTTGTGACAGTGTGTGTGCGCTGCTTGAGACAACAATATCGAAACATGTTACGCCCAACGTATATATACTAGTGAGCCATGTATGCAGAGCAGGGTGGCTATGAGGCAAATCGGAACAAAGGGTTGTCTTGTTGTATTTCGGCGTCTTATTTCGCTTCAAATACAGAATGGGGACGGCAAAAAGCTGCTTCAGTTTCGACAACAAAATGCCTGATGGGGGCTGAAGGTTCAGATTGCTAGGATGAGGGAGGTCATGGACTTTCGCGTGGCGTGGCCGAGCTGGCTCTGCCACACGGGCGTGGTGGCACTCCTGGAGCTGCTGTTGCTACTGCTAGTACTGTTACAAGAGCCGAGGGAAGTCTGGTTGAGCACTGTCAGGGAGGTGTCGAAGTACTCCCTGAGCTCAACAATTCTCGCGCCTCTCACCGTCCACACGTGGACCCAGCACTTGCACTCGCCACCGTGTTGCTGCTGCTGCTGTTGCTGTGCCTTGCTTTCCCCTTCGACAAACACCTGATCTCCGATGCCCTTCACGTACACGGGCTCGAACACGAACTCGTCATCCCCCGTGCTGCTGCTGCTCCAGCGTCTGGCTCCCGACAGAAGGCTCATCAGATGCTGGTCCTGCGGCCGCCCGTGGAACCACCACTCGAGGACTAGCGGCCCCTCGTCGGCCGCCAGCAGCTCCTCGATCCGCCCCGCGTCATGCGCCCGTAACGCCTCGTAGAACGCCATCACCGCCTCCACCTTCACGTTGTCCAATCCCGACGCCACAGCCATGGCCAATTGCTCCTCTCTACGATTCTCGGACGAAAATCTGCGGGATGACATGCCACATAACAAGAGCCCAAAAACAAACCAAATAAATATTAAGAAAAAGAACCCCAATACTTCTTCTTCCCGGTGCTTCTTCATCAACCTTATTTGGCCAATTTTTCCTGAGCCACAGCCAAGTTGCCATAACCAGGAGATCACCGCCTAATTTCGGCATTTTTGCCATAACCAAGGAAATCACAGCCTTATTTGGGTATTTCTGCCATAACTAGGAACAGAAATCATGCCACAACCAAGTTGCCATGACCAAGAAATCACTGCCTAATTTTGGGCATTTTTGCCATAACTAAGGAAATCACAGCCTTATTTGGGCATTTTTGCCATAACTAAGGAAATCACTGCCTTATTTGGGCATTTTTGCCATAACCAAGGAAATCACTGCCTTATTTGGGCATTTTTGCCATAACCAGGAAATCACTGCCTTATTTGGGCATTTCTAGCAAATCACAGCCTTATTTGGGCATTTCTAGCAAATCACAGCCAAGAAATCACAGCCTAACTACCATAGCCAAGAAATGACAGCTTAACTTGGGCATTTCTGCCATAGGCAGGAAAATGACAGCTTTATATGGGCATTTCTGCCATAGCCAGGAAATCACAGCCTAAATTGGGCATTTCTGCCATAGCCAAGAAAATCACAGCCTAAATTGGGCATAGCCTAAATTGGGCATTTCTGCCATAACCAGCAAATCACAACCCAAATTGGGCATTTCTGCCATAGCGAAGAAGTCTAGCATTTTTGCCCATAACCAAGAAAACAGACTAAGCAGCAGACAGATAGAGAAGACAGACAAAGCAGACAGACATAGTAGTAGTAGACAGAGCAAAATCCAACCTTCCTTGTGGAATTGTGATGGAGAAATTGTCTCGAGCTCTTCTTGATCTGCTCTCATCAGCTATAAATACAACCAAGTCGTGTGCAGCGCAACCCCGCCGCCCATCAATTGATTGAGCATGAATCACAAAAGAAGAGTGGAAGTAGGACCCATTGATCGATCAGTCAGTGCCCCATTGTTTTTTGTGCTTTCTCCTGCTGCTGCTCCAATTGTCATGGCATTTTGGATCGATCATATGATCTCGAGTCATGATATGCATTTCATCGATTCGATCACATATATGTAAGCGGACCGGATGCATCCGAATGCGATCTCGATTCCTGATATATATTTCATCGATTCGATCGCACATATGCAACCAGATAGGATGATCATTCAAGCATCCATAGCCACTGCCTTCACTGTCCGGGAACACAACTACCTCCATTAAAAAACAGGCCTCGGGACAGTGATGCCTCACTTTCACTAAGGGCCAATTTGCTTGGGGAAATATGGCAAATCCCACGTGTACACTCCATAGCCATGTGATTGTGGTGCAAGCTCTTGCTTTCTTTTTTCTCTGGTTTTCTTTTTGCAGGAATGAGAGCTCCACCACACATGCCAGAATGCTTTGGAAATCATCCTTTCCACTGTATAGAAATACAGCTTGTTGTCTTGTCTAGACCCTAGGTAGTTTGTTCAAAAAGAACAAACACATGGGCCACAGAAGGAGCTCATAGATGGAACCAACAATACTGTCTAGACCTCCCCACTACGGAGCCATGACAATGACCTTGTCTCAGTAATTTTAAGCAATGGAGCCAGCTGCTAGGTATTTAAAGAATGATCATTGCTGTAATGAGCCCAAATTCTAGCTAGGAGCATAGAATCGGTATTTGGACTGACCATGGCTTGAGCCTTCTTACAGCTGACTGTTCTTATGTATAATATTAAGATTTCTTTGCTAGAGTAACCAGTCTATTTCAATCTTACGCTCCACTGTAGTCTTTTGTATATTAATATTTCTTTGCCAGAGTATCCTGTCCATTTCAGAATAATGCGTAAACAAACTACTACTGATTTATGGAAGTTGGGTCCTTTCAAGCCAGAACCTTCTGAGGTTAAAAATTGCACAAGATTCTCAGGGAGCTTCTGGGACAGGTAAAAAAAACTTGGATTGAAGTGACATTCTAATTTAAGGAAGGATCTTAGGTTTAATACCAGGTGCAGCTTTCGAATGAAATAAAAGTTTTTGTAGAATCTCATACGATATACACACATGCAAGATGAGCACACCTCCATCAAATTGACAATATACTTCTGTCAGATGCTTGCTCATCAGTGAATTTTAGCACAAGCTTCTTCTGTTCTTTGACAAAACGAAGTCTTCAAAGTTGAGGCAATAAAACTACAATCCATCAAAATGGGAGGCGTTATTTGGTAACAATATTCCCATTATATTATTCTGTAAATTGAAAAGAAAGCTAAGAATCGATGCAGGTTTTGCTCTCACACGAGGACCTGTCATCGATCCGATCGATTTGATCGATCATGAAAAAAAAGCCCAAAGTCATTTTTTGGGAGAATAGAACTGGGGGAGGTTACACCCAAGATTCGACTCTCATTCACATGCTTGGCTTCATAATGCAAGCTTGTATACAGACAATACATATGTATATGGAAGGTGACATACAATGGCTGTCAAGGGAATCAGGAGGATGCGAGAAGGGGTTTCGATCGGTTTGACAAATCAGAACCATAGCTTCTCGGATAGTTCAGATGTTTACAAAGAGGCTGAATGACAATGTAAAAAATGCTGCTCTGAGAAAGCACAGTGACAAGCCTCTTGCCATGCTCAGTTCCAAAGGCCCATGCCCATTAGACATGGTAAACCATCCCGACTTCAATGAGGCTGCGATGGGGGATACTTAGAGCCACCGATGGACCTCGGCAATTCCTCTTGAGAAAATTGAACACCCAGTCGATCGCAAACTTCTTGACCCACGGCGAGGTGCTCCGTGCTTTCATCTGCGAATGCCCCAGTATGTAAGCAACCCCTGCCACTTTAGCATCCATAAGCTCCTTCAACTCATCTTCCATCAGCGCCGAGCTGCTACCACTACTCATCCCATTACATGAGCAAATGTGCTCACACCTCGGACAAACCACCGCCAAACCATCCCCACCATCGCCGCCATCCTCATCTTCATCATAAGACACTGAGAAAGAAGCTGCACTAACATCGGTATCTTGCTCCATCTTCATCGGAAGACTATCGCGAGGCGGTTCCCTATATGCTTCGCATTCTCCTCGCGACGATTCCTGATGTTGCTGTTGATGATGAATGAACTGGACCATATTGAGTACCAATTGGGTCTCGAAGTCGTTCTCGTCTTTATGAGCATCCTTGTACCCGTAACGGAGTATGCATCTAAACATCCGATACTCCTTCGGCCCGATGCGGCTGACCATAAACTGCTCGGTCTCATGCACATATGGCACGGGCACCGCTTTCACGCACACAAAAACCACTATCTGATGAAAAGCTGGAAGATTAGTCACAAAGTGTGAAAATACCGCAGGGACACCCGACACTAGCTCGGTGTAGACAAGACCGATTCCAGGGACACGTGCTATGCCAAGGCTCGGGCCTAGCGCCAGCAGCCAGTTCATGGAGACCTTGTTCTGCACCTCGAACTCGTATTTCTTCCTTAGGCCGTAGTTCCATGTGTACATGACCCCTAGGAAGATCGTGGCAAGCACGATGGGTACCCACCCTCCTTTGTGGACCTTGATCAAGCATGAGGAGATGTATACGAGCTCTATGCTCCCGAAGAACAAGAGGAAGGCGAGAGCATAACAGACGGTTCGATGCCAGACAATCACGATGACAAGCGACATAAGGCATGTTGTGACCAGCATTACTGTCACCACTGCGAGGCCTGTACCCATATCACTAACGGACCTTACTTTATGTTGATCAAACATCAACAGTAGGTAGGTATATCATTTGAAAGAAGGAAGAACAACGCACGTCAAACACAGACACATACTCAAAGTATTTTGGCATAGTTCAAACAAGCTACCAACCGAAAGCATTTCCGATGAGGGTTGTATCTCGGAAGCCTGTCGCGATGGCCAGGCAAAGGACCATCAGAATCCAATTGATCTCCGGGATGTAAACTCGCCCAAATATGTCTTTCGATGTGTGCACTATCTTCACTCGAGGGAAACAGTCCATGGAAGCGCATTGTTTGATGACAGAGAACGTTGCTGATATGATTGCCTGGCTCCCGACGATAGATGCCAATGTAGCTATGACAAACACCGGCCAGAATACTTGCTCTACAAGAAGCAAAGACAATCATAAGGTTAATGATACACAATAGTTCTCGAAAGTGAAATAAATAGCAATCGGTCCAATGAACCATGTTATGTTACTTGGAATCGATCGATAAAAGCTCCAGCCAATGGCGTCTCGATTCTTTGACAGAAATGCAGCCTCTCCGGTGTACGAAAGCATCAAACAAGGATAGACGCCAAACATGAATGCGAGCTGTGCTGAATCACACTTTAGTTAGTTCCCTATTGAATGAAATGCACATTGAAACGCGTTGCCTTACACACCTTAATGGAAAGTTGTGAGAAGTGCCCCAAGTCTGCAAACATAGCTTCAGCTCCTACACATAAAAAATCATGGCCCCAAGCATTACAACATACGGAGCTCTATGTCATATGTTCAACACAAGATACATATGATTCTGTTTGGCAGGATTTCAAGGTTACTAGTCCTTGAATGAACTTGACATTGAGGATCATACATACGAAATGATATGTCTCCAAGTTGAAGTTATCTGTATCACATCACATACATACCGGTTACACAAAGAACTATTCCGCCTAGAGACATCCATCCATCTTTACCCGCCATTCGGAAGAAGTTGTAGATGTAGTATGGGGAAAGGCCCTTCACGACACTTGGATTCCAATGCCAAATGTTGTAGATGCCGATCGAGCCAATGCACAAAAGCCATGTAATCACAATGGGCGCAAACATGAATCCAACTCGATGTGTGCCATAGTGTTGTAAAGAGAACAAACCGACGAGAATAAGGCAAGATAGCAATACCACAGCATCTGTCAAAACAATGTCCGAATGTCACGAGAGATGGTTGTAAAACAACTCTGATCAGAATCGGTTAGGAACAAAAGAAAAATAGTAACGTTAAGAACTCACGCTCACTGAGCTTGTCGGTTGCAACTTGGATCCCTGAAATAGCCGACAACACTGCGCAGATGAAAGACGAAGATAAGAGTTTCGGCAAGAATCGAAGGCAAAAGAACAAACCAAAAAGATTCTAGAGTTTGAGAAGAGAAAAGGCATTGGGCGCTGAGCATGGATGTCAAAGAAAAAAACCTTACCAGATATTGTTGGTGTGAGGACACCATCACCGATAAGCATACATGTTCCTATGAGAACTACGAGGAGGAGCACGGTTCGTATGTAGCTGTGCTTCTCCACAAAAGACTTCATCATTTGCGCTCTTTTGCAGGGAGTTACGGACATTATCCTGTAAGCAGACAGGCCTTCATCGACGTCTTGTTGACGGCTCAAATTTGCATGCCGGCACAAGAGAGAATACAGAGCAAAAGTACCACCTGTATGTGCCATATACCCAAGGCTCTCTGTCTCTCTCTCTCTCAGAGCATGTTTTACACAGGTATTTTCATATATTGTGTAAATATGTACATATGATGCATAAACATGTACAGATATGGATTCTACCTTCACCATTGTCATCAGCTTGGAGAACGATCAAGGCATACTTGACCACAAGCACCAGCGTGAAGGTCCAGAATATCAAGGATAGCACCCCGAGAATCTCGGCATCATCCTCCGAAAGCTTCACGATACCTGCGAATGAGCTCCTGAAGACATAGAGTGGAGAAACGCTCACATCGCCATACACAATGCCGAAGCTCTGGTAACAGAGGATCAGCACAGTTCTCCAGGAGGCTCCCTACGATTCCGAATTCAAAACAGCATGCATCAATTAAGCCAACATTTCGCTTCCAAAAAACAGACACCTTGGCACGCCAAAGTTGTGCAACCCAGTAGGAATCAATTGACATCCTCACAATCAATTCATTCGCAGAATTGGCTGGAGTTCACACCTCATGGAGATTAAAATACACAAATGTGATGATAAGATTGAAATACATGAAGATAATGACATTGCGAGCATTAACGATATGGGTCAGAAATCGAATCCCAAAAGAGCCAATATGATTGTTATCGTTGTACATGCAACGCAAAACATCATATCAAAAATTCAAACTCTGTTGAGCACTTCAAATCCATTAGAACAGAAAGGGAAAAACAGGAAGCAGGAGCTCACTCTAGGCTTTGCTTGTGGCAAATTAGCAGCTTCAAGGTCCATGTGGAACCAATTGCAATGCAGAAAGTTTGCAAGATGTCGGCATACAAACGGCACAGGCGTTTCGTCTCAGATTATCAGCAAAGCTCCAACCACCACCTTCTGGAAAGCCAAACATATATTTGACAAGGATTCCCATCAGCAATGCAGACTAACAATTTCCCTGAAGAAAGATAAGGATGCATGCATGCCCTACAATTGACATCTGTGTGTATGTATGCATGCATGCATGCTCCTGAGGGTCAGCCAGGCATCAATGGAGGAGGCTTTATGGTGCCTGCTAAGATAGCCAAAACCTTTGTAAGACCATAGTGCAGAGGTTTCTTAGCCCATGAATGAACTTTGCCCATTCAATGTGGTGTGGCTATGGCTGCTCATTTGATCTACAGATTAGGGCAAGACCCATCTTACATGCTGTATGCATCCTTCTTGGAACAGTAAAACAAGAAGGGCTTGAGAGTTTCCATTGCCCAATATCTGTCATCTCAGGCGTCTGTCTGTCCTGTGATATGATATATATATATATATGCATGCAAGTTCTGGGCTCTCTTTAGAGCTCAGCGATGGAGAAGCTCTTACCTGTTCCCCATTGATGCAGAGAAGACCCTTCCTTCTCTCTCTTTTTCCTGTTTTTCCTTTCTTTTCTTTCCTTTTCTTCGATTTTCTTCGCTGCCCTACTCTCCTCTGCTCTTTTCCTGCCTCGCTGCTGATGGCGATGGTGACGAGATGAAGTTAAATAAGCGGCGAGAAGATCGCTTTAGTTCCATTAAATGAAGCCTCTGCGGGCGTGGGCAGGTCAGGGAAAGACCTCAGAAGAAACAAACCGAATGGATGGAGAAGAAGAAGAAGAAGAAGAAGAAACCAAACACAGAAAAAAGCCATTCCTTCTGCTAAGCTTTGCTCCTCCTTTTTTCCTGTTCTTTTTCTTGCCTTTTTTTTAATGGTTTGGGGAGGGGAAGGTTCTGCAGCACGGAACGTGTGCGTCTGCGTCTGCAGAAGAAGAAGAAGAAGAAGAAGAAGAAGAAGAAGAAGAAGGAGGAGGAGAAACCAGAAGCAGCTCAGTCCAGCTATGGCGCCTGAAAGGCGGCATAGCCCCCCAGAAGACGAAGACGAAGAAGTCGAAGAAGACGAAGAAGAAGAAGAAGAAGAAGCGAAGGTCGAGAAGAAGCATATCGATAGCCATGGCTGCAGGGTTAGGGTTAGGGTTAGGGTTAGGGTTCGCAGAAACGAGGATGACGATGGCGAAAGCACAGAGAAGAGCCAAAAACGCAAAAGCAGAGAAGCGGCGCAGAAAGCCCAAAAACGCAAAACGCAAAAAGCCCGAAAATAAAGCAAAACGCAAAATGCCCAAAAAAAAAAGCAAAAAGCAAATTTTGTTTTTTTAGGCACACGGGGTTCATGAGGGGTGTGCTTGCTAAGAGCGGGTTCACACGGGCTTCTCTCTCTGTGTGTGTATTTTCCTTCCTTTCTTTTCTTTCTACATGTTATCAGCAACGACTGCACGAAACATTCGATAATTGTATTTTGTAATCATCTTCGTGCTCTTGTCGATGAGCAGATACAGAAACTTTTCCTGTACGTTTTGCCTCGCGGACCGGTCGTTTTGGCCTGAGAAGACTGTTTGTTAATCATTTCTTTGTTTTATTATGGGGAGAAGCGGCAAGGTCTCGTGCTTCTCCTACGTTTATCTAGTCTAATGTTTGCTAGCATGACCACCAACCCGTTGCATGGCTCGAGCTATAGCTGGAAAAGAAGGAGAGATCGAGACAGGGTTCGGATAAAACAAACCACAGTTTTGTTTGCTCCGCGTTTGATGATGGTCTTCGATCCCGTTGCCTTGCAAATGACAAACGAACGATTGTTGTGTCTAGAGCGTTTCACTCTAGCTTGCTTCCGCACGACGCTTGGGAATGTGTGTATGCATGCATGAATACCTACCCCAACCTCTTCATAAATGGCATGATTTGAGAGACTTTACGGTTTTTTCTGAAAAAACCCCAAAAATACCTCTATCTTTTTATGGAATTCCCAGCCTCTTCAATCCAGAAAAAACTGACTTGCTCTATCCGTCCTTCTGGTGCTGGAGTGTGACTGGCCACCATGCAAATTATTCCAGAGTCTAGACTCAACCTTGCGGCGCAACCTCGATTACTATTCGACCCGCGTCGAATCTTTCTTTCGTGTTAAAATAGAATAGATTGAGTGATGCCTCCGATCGCCTCCTGCAACAGTTCCCATTTTATCATTCATTCACCTGGTGTCTGTCGATGTCCAGCTCATAAACAAAATGAATACAACATCTTGCTTGACGTTGTTTAAGCTATATAGGCTCTGAGGTGGTGGGAGAGGGGCATTATTATTTATATTGATGAAACCTAAGAGGCTTCTTGCATGGATGGATCATCGCCAGAATATCCCCTTAGAATAGTCCTTGATTTTAAACGGATTGGAAACGTCTTCACTCTATGGATGACATCCCACCAGAAAAGGGAAAAGTATCGGGATGGCCTTGCAAAACAATTACCCCGAAAATGTTCCTGAAATTACCAAATACCCCTACATATTCGCATAGTGAGGATATTTAGGGGCTTATAGAGGTAGGCAGATATGCA
This sequence comes from Azolla pinnata, assembly GCA_037176905.1. Classification (NCBI taxonomy): domain Eukaryota; kingdom Viridiplantae; phylum Streptophyta; class Polypodiopsida; order Salviniales; family Salviniaceae; genus Azolla; species Azolla pinnata. The sequence goes on from JBBBWG010014891.1 coordinate 12,291, forward strand.
AGATAATCATATGAATTTGATACAAGATTAAAATTCTTAACATTTTATGGTGGAGACTAGATAAAAAAGCAACAAAAAAAAAGACATTTAAAAAATGAAACATAATCAAAACAAAAGTAATAAATGAAAAATTAGAAAAATAGAATCAATATTTTTATTTTGTTTTCCTCTCTTTTCTTCTCTCTTTCTCTAGGTAAGATCACAACTGTCCTCCTCCAACTTATCATGATACCTTGCATTCAAAATAAATTGTAGCTAGAAACAAAGTACTAATTGCGCACACACTATGACATGTGTGAAAGATAATTTGATACAATATTAAAATTCTTAATATTTTATGGTGGAGAAGAGAAAAAAAGCAAAAAAAAAGACATTTTAAAAATGAAACATAATCAAAACAAAAGTAATAAATGAAAAATTAGAAAAATAGAATCAATATTTTTATTTTGTTTTCCTCTCTTTTCTTCTCTCTTTCTCTAGGTAAGATCACAACTGTCCTTCTCCAACTTATCATGATGCCTTGCATTCAAAATAAATTGTAGCTAGAAACAAAGTACTAACTGCGCACACACTATGACATGTGTGAAAAATAATTTGATACAATATTAAAATTCTTAACATTTTATGGTGGAGAAGAAAAAAAAAAGAAAAAAAAAGACATTTTAAAAATGAAACATAATGAAAACAAAAGTAATAAACGAAAAATTAGAAAAATAGAACCAATATTTTTATTTTGTTTTCCTCTCTTTTCTTCTCTCTCTTTCTCTAGGTATGATCACAACTATCCTTCTCCAACTAATCATGATGCCTTGCATTCAAAATAAACTGTAATTAGAAACAAAGTATTAACTACATGTGTGGAAAAGAAGATGTGGATCTTCATTTCAAGGAACATGCCAGAGCATTAATGAGGAAACAATGGGGAAGATCTGGTAAGAATAGTATTCTCATTGAAAAACCAATGTAACGGCTTTCAGGGGTCCTAAGATTCTATTTATGTGTGACTTAAAATTAGATTTCTGAAAATTTAAAGAAAAAATTGGGCATAACCAAGGTTTTCTAGAACTTGTCTTGAGACTCCTCCCACTTTGGCTTCTTCGAGAAGGGAGGCAAAGTGAGTATTTCTTCAGGACCTTTTTTTCACTTCATTCAAGATTTGGTAATGGGGGGAGGGGGGGGGAATGCATATGATTCATACAGAATACATACGTACATACAAACATACATACACATATAGATACTTTAAAAATATACGAAAATTTTTAACTTACAAACTTTTATCTAAAAATAATTTCTATTTATTAAATATTAAAATTACTTAAATATTTTTAAAAAAAGAACACTTTCAAACAATTAAAAAAAACAATTTGTTTACAAATAACAATTAATGAAAAATACAAGATCGTATAGACATATTGCACATAAAGTAAAGAGTAGTTTACACATACAAATTTTTGTAAAGTTATTATTTTGACATTCTCTTCAATATTAATGGGTAAAACTTTATTTTTAGAAAGTAAAATAAAATAAGAGTCTATAATTCACTTAACTAGTTATTTTAGAGATAATGGTAATTTCGGACTGGTTTTGCTAGCATGTCAGAGACTTCGCTTAAATCATGTTTATTTGCCACATTAAATAATGAATTAGTACATCCACATTAAATTAGCAGTTAAATAAGATGTCGTAGAAGCCCCTAATTTCTTGGGACTCCGTTTGTTTCCTCAACTAACTAACTTGAGCTAAAAGAATTGAAAGAACTATATTTTGCCTCGTCCATAATCGGTGATTGGTTCTACCATTTGATAAGTTTATTAGTTATGGTTTGCTTAATGTACCATTAACTCCTCTCGGCTTATAATTATTAATCGACTAATATTTTAGTCATGCTATGACGTCTAGAATCAACAATATCTAAACCTAGCAGTAGATTAGCAAGGGAATTATAATTTGATGTGTGATTAGTTAGAACTGTTCATGGAGTTGAATTTCGGCACGTAAATGGAGGTTTGTCGGATCAACTGTCAAAAAGTCATGTCAAACGGACATTTTTGTTCAAATTAGCAGTTAAATAAGATATCGTAGAAGCCCCTAATTTCTTGGGACTCCGTTTGTTTCCTCAACTAACTAACTTGAGCTAAAAGAATTGAAAGAAACAAACAAAAAGGTTGGCATTTGCAAAAAGGAGGAGGAGGAGGAGGAGAAGAAGAAGAAGCAGTGGTGGAAGTTTGCTGCTTCCACCAATGCTTTATCATCACTACGGCGAATCATCAGTTGCATCCATTGTAGTTGAATATTATCATTGGCCAACTGATTCCAACGGTTTTGCTGCAAGTGGATCATCATCATATTGTTGTTGCAGCGGCCCCCATGCTTTAGCCTCGACGAGGTGATGATCTCTTAGAAGAGCTCCGTCTCTATTGATCAGTAAAGCAACTACAATGATGAGGATCATCATGTTCATCCTGCTAAGGCCGTTACATTCTATTAGAGTAATAAGTTGTTTAATATTGAATAATAATTGTACGAGTTACATATCATAGTAAATATAGTCTATTACCATTATACATTACATATAATAGTGAGTATAGTCTAATAGTAGTGAATATGGTCCACTACTGTTACAATATACTACAATAGATTTAACTTACGAATTGAAACATGCATTATATGTGTGTGTGTGTGTGTGTGTGTGTGTGTGTGTGTGTGTGTGCCTATGGTTGTAATAGTTGGATCTTTTTGCTGTAATCAAACCTCTAGTTCTTACCTTTAACAACTTTTTCATAGTATCAAAGCACTAGACTTTCTTCCCTCTGAACCTTTCTTTGCTCATCTCTCCTCTCTTCTATGCCTTGTTATTAGTCTATCCAGACAACTATGGCACAACCGATAGTTTTACCTCGTTGCACGGTCCAACGACCGCAACCCTAAGTTCTTCTCCATCGACACCCGGTCTATCCATTCCAATAATCGGTCCATCAAATCCAATAATCGGACTTACAACCCCAGCGCATGACACTATCTTGCTCATCCCAATTGCCATGAGAAGCTACAACCTCGGCAAGCTTATTGGCTTGAACTACCTCACGTCGGCGACTCGCATGACACTAATGCTAAAACGAGCGGACATTTGGAATATCGTGAGTGGCACAATGTAAACCACGGCGACAAACACCGCCGAATGGATAGGGAAAGATTTTTAACTGCAGGCAGAACTCATGTTCCATTTTGGAGACCCGCAAGTGTAGATGGTTTGACGATATAACACGTTATAAAAATTTGGACATTCCTTCGAAGTATCTACCACCATGAAGACCTTATCACCCACGTCATGCCTCTCAAATAGCTCCTCACGGTCTCTCTCTTAGAAAACCAAGAAATCATCAAATTTCTTGATGAATGACAAATTCTATTGGATAACGCCCTCTATCATGAGTACCAACACAAAAAGGGTTTATATGTAGATTTGAACCTATGACCTATAACTATATATGTTAAAAGTTTATCCATTAGAATATATTTTAATACGTAATAATATTTTAAAACATTTCATATTAACGTTAAAAAACGATTTGCGACGTCTACCGACACCGCAAGTCCTCAGAGCCACCCAAGGGCAATCATGCATGCAAGCCACATGGCGAGCATGCATGAGGCCTAGACCTTTAAAGATAAATATTGCGCTGGTCTCAATGGTGCTCACAACTCAAGTGAATGGTGCTCCAACGCCCTGAACCTAATATGTGCAACGATAACCAAACTTTAAAAGGGGGCTGACATTTTGGAGGAACAACAATAACAACCGAACCACCACTACTCTAACAAAAGTTTGTATGTATTGTGGTTGAAATGGTCATCTCGAACGTGAATGTCACACCAAGTGTCGTGAACATCATCAACCACAACCACGTCAACAACAACATGGTCGATATCCAAGAGCAAACCTCTAACAACTTGAAATCATAGAGCTTGGACAATATGGTATCGATTCTCTACAATTATTCATATCATCACTAAACAGTGACAATTGTATGCCTTCCAACAGAGATACAACTAAGTGGCTACTTTAACAAAGATACAACTAAGTGGTTACTGGACACTGATGCAACTCATCATGTGACACCACAAAAACATTAGCTCCGTGACTACAAAGAACTCTTGTACTTAAACCTAATTGACTTATGTTAAGGTTGCATCCTAGGGAAGTCAAGCCACAAAACTCATCCCAAATCTCAAGCCAAATCCACTCAACTAAGCCAATTAGTATATAGTGAACCTCTATGGACAACTACTTTCTAATGTTTATTGAAAATTTAGCAGGTGCACAAATATCTACTAATTCACTATAACACATAAGGCAATTAGCGACGCGCACTTTATGCAGAAACTGCGTCGCCTAGCGACGCTGTCATAATCCGTCGCTACCTACGTCGCCCAGCGACGCCTCTCAACTTTTGCGACGTTTCTACACTAGAATGCGTCGCTAAACAACGCCCATGTAAACGTCGCTATTAGCGACGCACACTTTATGCAGAAACTGCGTCGCCTAGCGACGCTGTCATAATCCCTCGCTACTTGCGTCGCCCAGTGACGCCTCTGAACTTTTGCGACGTTTCTACAGTAGAAAGCGTCACTAAACAACGGCTCCATGTAAACGTCGCTATTAGCGACGCGCATATTCTGCAAAAATATGCGTCGCTATGCGACGCACTTATTGTCCATCGCTGATGGCATCGCTGTGCGACGTTGCTGCAAATTATCGACGTATCTACACTGGAATTAACGCGGAACGACCTTGCCAAGTTGACGTCACTAGTTTATTGCGACGCAAGGCGACGCGATATTACGATTTAATGCAAATTAACATTTTCAGATTTTAAACAAGTATGAAGGTGTATATAGGTGAATATGGACACATGTTTACATGTACAATCCATATATGCATCATACATGTACATACACAGATGAATAATCAGATGTGTAAGCATATATAGGACAATAGTTATCATACATCCGTACATACACATGAATCTGTATATATGTATGCAAATACAGGTGAATATGCATGTAATGTGTGTATTTATACATGGGTTTAGGGTTTAGGGATTAGAATTT
>JBBBWG010014902.1:0-17383 GCA_037176905.1 Azolla pinnata
CATAAAAGTGGAACGTAACAACATACCATTCGTCTTCACCCACGTAAAGTCTTAGTCTTTCCACGGAAGGGCTAACAGCGGGCGCCGGCAGACCATCAGACTCCACCGGTGGCAGAAACTATGGTGGAGGATCAGCCCATGCTGACGGTAGAGGCCGCTACGGATGCATCGGCAGAAGAGGAAGATTTGCCGGAACCGAAGGTGCCGATGGCACAACATCCGATAGTAGGAACGACTACGGCGGAAGCAGAAATCCAGATTCTGACGTGCAATCTTGGTGAGAGGATCCCGATCGCACCCCAGATCTGGGATGTCGACACGGACATTGTCATACTGGATGATTCGGAAATCACGCTTGCCGTACCCGAACCCCCAAAGAAGTCGCCAAAGGAAAAATGGAAGAAGAAGTGGAAGAAAGCAGCGCAACACGAGTCTGATGGCCGGCTGGTCATTCGGCTGAAGAAAGCAGGCTCAGTACAAGCGGCAGATGCTACGGAGGACGAAGGAAGGCAGGGTGGAACGGCCGCAGTTTTGTAGTCGGTAACTGTACATAGCGCGGAGGACGGCGCAATTTTGGCCATGGATGTGGCGAGTGTATAGTCCCCCGGAGCACCCGTACTTGGTACGGATGAGCTGGTCGTGGAGATGGTCGACGCACCTACACCGATAATCGAAGATCCCGTGCCAGCGGACGACATCGCACGGGACCCCACGAACACCGAACGGGAAACCGTTTTGGTGAGTCCACCCTCGTCACTGGTGAGCACGGCGGCCACGGCCGTCGTAGCGGGACACGAACTTGCAGAGCTCACGGTTCGTTCGACACGGGAAGAAGCGAACGAAATTATGTTAATGCTGGAAAAGGCGATGGAGAGGGTGCGCGCATGGAGCGAAAGGGTTGAAGCCCAGACTTCGGCAACCATGGAGCGTGACTTGATTGTTTGGAAGCGACGGCTCGCGAACTGCGAAGAGTCGTTGAAACGGAAGAGCGCGTCTCTGTTGGAAGCTAAGAAGGGGCACGCAGAGCTCCGTATGACGCTGGAGGCTAAGGACGCGGAGTTGGCGAAGGTACGAGCGGAATCGGAAGCCGAACGCAGGAGACGTACTAACGCAGAACAACTTCGTCGGGACTTACGGGAGGCGCAAGCGGAAGTCAAGTCGTTGAGACGACGAATCAAAGTATTGAGAGGCGATGTGGACGAAGCTCGGCAGAATGAGAAGCGTATGTCGGATGTGTTCGAAGTGCAGAACGCAGAAATGCAGAAGAGCAAGGAAACGTGGAAGCGTATCCAGACTCGCCTCGTGGCCGAAGTCGAGTGCACGAACGAGGAGAACGGCAAGCTGAAACAGGCCGTGGAGAGTCGGAACGCGGAAACGGGTAAGCTGAAGCAGGAATGGGACGCGGCTGTCCGACGGCACCGACAAGCTCAAGAGGAGTTGGGACCATTGAGGCTGGAGCTATCGGTGGCGGTCGCGGATTTGAAGAGGGCTCGAATGAACCAAGATATGCAGCGGAGGAAGATCGATCGCCTTATGGACGAACTCGGAAAGAAGTCATTTTTGGCTCAGGCCAATCTGAAGAAAATCGTGGAGAAATTCCGGGAGCAGACGAATGCTGCAATCCAGGTCGCGATAGCTACAGCATTGCAGGGATGGTCCGAACAAGCGGCGGAATTACAAGTGCTGCGAGTGGATAAGGCCAACCGGGATCTCCGTGGACCCGGATTCTGGAAGCTCGAGAAGGTGAATTGCGAAGCAGTATAGAAAAACCTAACAACGGATTTCATGCGAATTGCCCTCTCTTATCGGGAGGAGGTTAGGAAATTGTTAGCGGAGCAAGAGGAGCTTGTTCGGAAGATGCAAACAAAGATGGAAGTCGTAGCCGAACCGGTGGTTCCAACAACACAGCCGACGGGAGCTTCAGTAGGCGGGAACGAGGAGGAGGAGGATGAGCCAGCGTCAAGAGGGGAGGAAACCAGTACGATCCCAGTCGTACAGTTTCCGGCTACAGGACCCCCGCGACGTACGACGCTGTGCGTTGTACCAATATAAGGAGTCCAACTGGCGACTCCGAGACCGGATTCCACGGCAGTGCGACAGGCTTAGCCGGCGGCAGAGGCCAAGGCAAAGCCACCAGCAGAGGAAGAGGCAGAGCCGGAACCCGAGCCCCCTGTCATGCCAGAACCGGAGTCGGGAGCGACCACGGAAGTGGCGGAAGCGGAAGCAACAGACATCCAGATTCCGAATTGGAATCTTGGAGAACGGATCCCGATCGTACCCCAGATCTGGGATGCCGACACGCCGCAGGTCGGAGTAGGGGCGGCAGGATCGGACGCAGAGGTTGACATCATCACCTTAGATGATAAGGAGATCGCGCCTGCTGCGCCTGAACTCCCGAAGAAGTCGCCGAAGGAGAAACGCAAGAAGAAGAGGAAGAGATCGACGACTCAGGAATCTGAGGGCCGACTAGTCATCCGTCTGAAGACAACAGGCTCCGCATCAACCGCGGAAGCCGTAGAAGAGGAAGGAAGGCTGAGCAGTACGGTCGAATTTTGGTGACGCCAATTGTACATAGCGCAGAGGACGGCACAGTTTTGGCCACAACGGTGGCAAGTGTATAGGAGATCGTCAAACCCGTACTCGGTACGGATGAGGTGCGACCAGTGCCCAAAGGTGAGGAGCCTGTCGGAGAGAAGGTCGGCGCACCGACGTTTGAGGCAACCCAGGCGCCCGAGGGAATCGGACAGGAGCGGGCGGACATCGAACGGGAGACCGTTTTGGTGAGCCAGCCATCGTCACCCGTGAGTACGGCGGCTACGGCCGGAGTAACAGGCGGAGTACCAGCAGGAACGCAGGTTCACTCGACGCGCGAAGACGCGAACGAAATTATGATGATGCTGGAGCAAACGATGGTGAAAGTGTGTGAATGGAGCGAATGGATCGAAGCTCAGACTTCAGCAACCGCGCAACACGACGTGCAAGTGTGGAAACGGCGACTCGTCAACTGCGAGGAGGCCTTGAAACGGAAAATTGCGGCGCTGACGGAAGCGGATAAAGAGAAGGTAGAGCTCCGGCGGGCGATCGAGGCAAAGGATGCGGAGTTGGCAAAAGTACGGGCGGAGCTGGAAACAAAACGAAGGGCCTGTCCTAAAAGCGAACAACTTCGGAGTCACGTGAGGGATGCCCAAGCGGACGTCAAGTCGCTTAAACGACGACTTGGCGTACTAAAGGGGGATGAGGTGGAGGCAAGGCAAGAAGCACGGAGAATGTCCGATGCTTTTCAAATTCTTCAAGAGGAGCAGAAAAAGAGAAAAGCGGAGCGGAAGCGGATCGAGACTCGGCTAACGACGGATGTCGAACATACGACCGAGGAGAATGGTCGATTAAAGATGGCAGTTGAGTGTCTAACCGCGGAAACTACGAAGTTGAAGAATGACAAAGATAGCGCAATACGACGTGCCCGACAATTCCAGGAGGGATTAGAACCGGTAAAGATGGAGCTGTCGGTGGCACTCAAGGACTTAAAAAGGGCTCGGAATATCAGCAATGAGCGTCAAAAGGAAATTGATCGACTACAGGACGAGCTTGGGAGAAGGCGTACCTCGCTCAGGCCAACTTGAAGAAAATAGTTGACAATTTCAGGGAGAAGACGAAAGTTGAAATCGAAATCTCTACGGCTACAGCTTTACAAACTTGGTTCGAACAGGCGGCAGAATTGTTACTGCTTCGAGCGGACAAGGCCAACCAGGAAATACGAGGACCCGGTTTTTCGAAGTTAGACAAGGTCAACTGTGAAGCAGTGCAAAAGAACCTAACAATGGACTTCATGCGGATCGCCCTCACACATCGTGAGGAGATTATGAAGTTGTTAGAGCGACGAGAGGAGACTGTTTGGGCAATGCATGCAGAGATGGAAACCGTAGCGGAGCCAGTCGTACCATCAGCGCAGGAGATGGAAGCTCCAAAGGAAGAAGAAGAGGACGACGATGCTGCCGAACCGTCGATCCTACATGTGCTTAACGAAGATTAAGCTTTGCCTTGTTTCAAATTGTACGATATTGTAATTAGAATTTTTATTTTTTTGCAGACTATGGGTTCGACATGTGGATCATTGTCCCACGGGCGTGCCAGAGTGTTGACCGGAATAGTACGAAAATATGACGTAAGTCGTAGATTCGTAGTATTACGGAAATTCGTAGTATTAAGGTAATAATACTTAGTCGGAAAATCGGAGAAATGTATGAACGGAGATCCAAACCAACGTAATGTAAAGAGGTGACTTAGAGATCGAAAGTGTACCAAACATGTATATAAAGCCATGAGAGGCTTACTTGTAGGCGTCCGGAAAAAAGTCTGGGACTAGAGTATTTTGTAATATAAGGAGCTTTGCGTAATCTTGTCTTGTGTCTCTGAGTCTATATCCGTGTGCTATCTGAGTAAGAGTCGGAGTCTACGTAGAGTCGGAGTGTACGATCGAACTAATCGTACTGTTCGGCGGAGTGTCGGAGTTTACTATGATTGTACTAGCGTAGTAGTACGATCATACCACCATTCGTTTTCAACCACGACCAAGTCTTAGTTCTTCATCAGAAGAGCTAACAATGTCGTGAAGATTTTCGTCCATAGGAGGAAAATCGAGAAAAACGAGCGAAAGTGGAATGTGCAACATTGCACATGCACATTACACATTTGCAAATAATAAGGAATATTTATTTAGTCTCACCTTTTGTAACGGCCTTCTCTCCTTGTGTTATAAAAAGAGAGGAAGGGCACCATTGGGGGGGCGGGGTTCCCTATTTTTTAAGTATAAGAGGTATACCACTTAGGTTTAGGGTTTCTTCTTGATTTTTCATCTTTCTTTTCTTAGGGTTTTTTCTTTTCTTCTTGTATTTGGAGTCCAACCTACGCGGCTGCGGTTGTAATCTTCTTGCGGCTTTCATGCCCTACTAATATACAAGCCCTCATAAATCTTGTCTCCCGCTTTCTCTACTGTGTTAATCTCCTCCCCCTTTGCTCATACCCGTCTTCCCATCCACTTACTTCCTAGTCCAAGGCCCCCGTGGTCCCGCCATATTCTACACGCATGCGCATAGCAACACGACACCGGAACTCGCATGTCGCCCTGGTGACAAAGCGTACGACGAACAGTCCCAATTCTTGTTAACCCCTAATCAAGTTCAAATATGTGCAACGTATCTACTCCAAGATGAGACCCTCCTTGCTGAGATTTTCAGGGCAACCATCGCCGACCGCTTTGCTCAAGACATCAAGGTAAGTCTCGAGGATCCAACTTCTCGATCACCCCGGGATGATCTTGATAAGTTCTCTCTTCGTGATGGGTTACTCCTTAGAAGACCCCTCGTCTATGTCCTGGAGGTACCGTGCCGAGTTCGTGTCATATCGGAATGCCATGACAATTTACTTGCGGGTCACTTCGGAGTCGCCAAAACTTTAGAGCTCATCTCTCCGACTTACTAGTGCCCCCAACAGTGGAAACTCGTCAAAGCTTTTATCAAGTCTTGTGATATCTGTTCTCGGTCCAAAACAGCCCGTCATCGTCCATACGGACTGCTTCAACCTCTTCCACTTCCTGATCAGCCTTGGTCATCCATATCTATGTACTTCATCACCGACCTACCACCATCGGGGGGACATGATTCCATCTTGGTACTCGTGGATAGATTTACCAAAATGGCGCATTTTATACCTTGTTCCAAAGCCATCTCTATAACAACAACTGTGAATCTCATTCTAGAGAATGTGGTGCACCTCCATGGGTTACCTGATGACATAGTCTCTGATCGTGGGCCACCATTTATTTCCCGTTTTTGGAAACGACTCTTCCAAATTCTCGGCACCACCACCAAGCTCTCGACGGCATTCCACCCACAAACAAATGGCCAAATAGAACACGTCAATCAAGTATTAGAACAATATCTACGATGTGTTGTAAGCTGCCAGCAAGATGATTGGACTACACTCCTCCCATTGGCGGAATTTTCTTATAATAACACCCTTCATTCATCTATTGGAACCTGCCCCTTCTTTGCCAACTTTGTTTTCCACCCTCGCTTCAGCATATCTCTTCCTTCCAGCTCAGTAAACCCTTTGGCTGAAGACTGGGTGTGTCGTCTAAAGGACATCCACCAAGATCTAACTCTTGAGTTAGTTAATGCGAAGGACCAACAAAAGTCAACTGCCAACAATCTACGAGTGCCCGCGCCCAATTTTCAAGTAGGTGACATGGTATGGCTTCTACGGCGGAACATTATGATGACTCGTCCATGTTCAAAGCTAGATTATACAAAATTAGGTCCATTTCGTATCTCCGAGCGCATCAATCCTGTGGCTTACCGACTCGACCTCCCGCCGCATTACCACATCCATAACATCTTCCATGTATCCCTCTTGGAAGTCTACCATCCTTCCGTCCTCCCAGGGCGGCAACACAGTCGACCCCCGCCCATCAAGTTAGTGTCTAGGGATGAGTATGAAGTGGAAAAAATCCTTGAATCCATGTTGGTACGTTAAAAACTCTATTATCTGGTACTCTGGAAGGGATATCCGATATCGGAAATTATGTGGGCACCTCCCGATCATTTGTCCAATGTGTTAGCCCTTCCGGGGAAAGACTAAGACTTTACGTGGGTGAAGATGAATGGTATGTTGTTACGTTCCACTTTTCCTGCAACCAGCTTACGGCTCTCCGATAGATCCGGGAGAATCCCAATCTACGTAATCTTCCTTGCCGTAAGACCGTAAGCCTCCGGCTGTAATCCCGGCTATGCGTTACTTCCGTAATTACGTAACTTTCCGATTAAAACAGATAGACAGCACGCACAAGACCCCGAGTAGATAGGCGCCAAGCTCTTCTTATATTAACGATTCCAGACTTTGTACAAGGCAGACCCCACGGTCTTATATACAACTTTGGTGTCCTTTCAGATCACCAGAATCCTATTTACATACGTCGGTTCGGATCTAAAACACGACTCCCCATTTTCCCGTAAACCCGAATTCCCAACTGTCTTATTTTCCATAAAATCACGTAATTACGGCTTCGCCATAATTCTGTAAATCCCGGCCAACACAATGCAGCTCTTGCGAAATATTCGTAGCTTTCCGTAATCCGGTTTTCTTCCAGTCCAAAACTCTTGCGGAATGTTCGAGCCAAGAGGCCTACTCCGTGACATGTTGATAATGTGTACGGACGTGAGTAGTGCCTCAGCCCAGAAGCCCTCCAAAAGTCTGGAATGATGCAGCATAGAAACGATTCGTTCCTGGATTGTCCGATTCATCCGTTCTGCAACTCCATTTTGCTCCGAACTGTAAGGAGCCGTAAATTTGCGTCTGATGCCGCGTTCTCGGCAAAATTGGGCGAACTCGTCAAACTGCTACAAGATTCGTGCCCAACTCGGTTACACCGCATTCGGGTAGACTACAGTGCAGTCGTACTCAACTGCGGTTGTAACCACTCTAGGCAAAACAATGACGTTTGTGTCCAACTCGGTTAGAAAACAACATCTGGCTCATCCGAGATGAACATAAGGAAGTTCGACAGGACGAACTTCAACTTCTAGAAGGAATAGATGCAAGACTATCTCATAGTCCGTGGCTACATCGTTCCAATAGAGCATGACACGGCTTCGGCAACATACAAGCCAGACGTATGGACGAAGATGGACTAGGTAGCCCGCGCTACCATCCGAATGCATCTGTTTGAATCCGTGTATTACACGGTTCAGTCGTGTACGACAGCTAAGGAACTGTGGAAGACGTTGTCGGACACATACGAAAACAAGGTGGCCGCTCCAAAGATTTATCTAATACGGCGCCTTTACAACCTCCGGATAAAAGAGTTTGACTCGATCACGGCTCACCTGAACGACTATGAAGGAGTTATTTCCGAGCTGTCAGCACAAGGAATGACGATCGACGATGAGCTGAAAGCTCTACTGCTGATGAGTGGCGCTTCCACCGTCTTGGGAAACCTTCATCACGACCATATGCAACGCATGTACTACGGCCGTAAACTACTCCTAAACTACGAGCTCCATTCTATCTGAAGACGCTCGGAGGAAAACATTCGTTCAGAACTCGGCGAGTGAAACCTACACCGTACAGAGTACGGGTCATTGACAACAACATCGTGGAAGAAGTTCCTCACGCAGGCCGAACGCGACGAGAAACCGAAGCAAGTCCAGGTCTTCGCTGACGTGCAATTATTGCAAGAAACCTGGACACATGAAGGCCGACTGCCAAGCCCTCAAAGTGAACAAAGGAAAATTTACGCAAAAGGGCAATCGTAATGAAGAGGTGAAATTCTGCGGTTCATCTTCTACGACTCTACGACGCACAATCGGAGATACTAAGGAGGATGATCCGAACATCCTCACTGTGGAGAGCACGACCGAAGCAGAAGTTCTGCTTACGACGAAGGAAGCCACCAGTTGGCTACTTGACTCCGCTCGATCTTCAAGTATTGGCTCGCAATGGTCGAGAACCAGACGGATCGGAAGCTGAAATATCTACGATCCGATAACGGGGGAGAGTATAAGTCTGACGAGTTCGGCCAATTTTGCCGAGAACGGCATCAGCCGCTAATATACGGCTCCCTACAATCGGGAACAAAATGGAGTCGCAGAACGGATGAATCGTGCAATCCACGAGCGGATTGTTTCTATGCTCCACCATTCCGGACTTACGGACGGCTTCTGGGCCGAGGCGCTACACACGGCTTCTGGGCCGAGGCCTCGCCGTACCCAACCGAGGAGGTAACAAACGGACTCGTACCCTCGGTCGTCCCGGACGCTCAAGAAATCGAAATTTCGGATAGACTTGAAATTTTGGCAGCAATCGTAATTGGCGGTTCACCGACTGTTGCGAAGGGAACGGGTGTTCCCAACAAAACTTCCCGAGGAAGGACCAACTTTGCTTCCGCTATTGTCAACCTGGACAGTTCGCGAGAGATTGCCCACACCCCCCTGCAGGCCAAATGTCAAACCACGGGGAAGCGTCGACGAGCAAAGGCCTGACGGTCAGCCTCATTAGGCCAGCCGTACAATTGGTAACTACGCGCAGTCGTGCTTAGACAGAACAATGGACAGAGCAGGATAGAGTCCGCGAGCAGGCGCAACAGTTGGTCGAGGCGGCGAATGCACATCAAAATGCCGAAATCCAGACCCAGGAAACGGCAAGCGGGAATCAAGCGATTTCGGAATCCGTAGGTGCTTCAAGAATGAAATGGAACCTGACATTTCGGATTTGGCGGGTATACAAGTCACAATGACGCTGGAACAATTGCTGCGGCTAGTGCCGAGATTCCGAGAAGGAATACGTCGTACAACGACAACGACGTCGGCAGCGGACATGCAACTCACGGAAGTCGATCACCGACTTATGGACTGCGAATGCCCGAGTATGGAGACCGTCATCAGCGGGCAAAGAATCGCAAGCATTCTGATCGACGGAGGATCGGGCGTCAATGTGATTAGCATGGCCACATGTCGGCAGCTGGGGATCACAAAATGGGAGCCATGCAAGTTTTGGCTGCAGATGACAAATGGTAGCTCGGTCCGGCCTATCGGCATGATTCCGGACCTGGACATGGTCGTGCAAGGGCACGCGTTTACGATTTCGGTAGTAATCATGGATTTGCCACACTAGGATGCTTACCCCATCCTCTTAGGGGGGCCATGGTTACGAACGGCCAGAATGAAGCACGATTAGCCGAAGAACATGCTTACATTCTGGCGGGGAGGACGGAAAATCCGGATCCATACGACGAAGGGTCATACGACAGGCCCTTCGCCATCAGTCGGTGGCCGGTTTACCGAACTTTGTACAGATTCGCCGACCTCCTGTACAATCGCGACCTCTGTGGCCAAAACTGCGCCGTCCTCCGCGCTGTGTATAGTTGGCGCTTCTAAAATTTCGGCCATACTTCCCGGCCTTTCTTGCTCTTTTGTGACCTCCGCTGTTGGTGCGGGGCCTGCCGTCTTTAGCCGTATGACGAGACGGCCCTCGGATTCCGGCTGCACCAATTTCTTCCTCTTCTTCTTCCGTTTCTCCTTCAGCAACTTCTTCGGGGGTTCGGGCACAGCAGGTGCGATCTCCTCGTCATCTAAGGTGATGTTATCTACCTCCCCTACTCCGACCTGAGGCGTGTCGGCATCCCAGATCTGGGGTACGATCAGGATCCTTTCTCCGAGATTCCAGGTCAGAATCTGGATCTCCGTTGCTTCCGCTTCTGCCACCGCCGTGGTTGCTCCCGACTCCGGCTCTGGTACGACAGGGAGCTCGGGCTCTGCCTCTGGCTCTACCTGTTAGGCCTTCAGATGAAAGACTAAGACTTGGTTGTGGTTGAATACGAATGTAGAAATAATCGTAAATCTACGATTATCCGTAAACTCCGATTAGTACGTTTATCCGATTATTCGTTGACTTCGTATGGCCTTAGACACGTACACTCCGGATGGCCGTAAACTTCGGCTCACTCACATAAGACACAGAGAATGAAGAATACAAGATTGCGCAAAGCTCCTTATATTATAAACAGACTCTACTTCCGGACTCCTTTCAGACCCTTTACAAGTAAGCCATCAAGGCTTTATATACATGCTTGGAACCCTTTCGGATTTCCAAGTCTCTATGTACAACGCGTCAGTTCGGTCCTCTATAGACATGTCTCCGATTTTCCGACTAATTATTTTCGTAATATTACGAGTTTACGACTTCGTCGTACTTTCGTAATATTTGACCAACACTATGGCACGCCCGTGGGACAGTGTTCCACACGTCGAACCCATAGTAAAAAAAACACAAAGTCCAAACAAAAACAAAGTCCAAAATTACAATATGTACAATCCGATTGTTCAGTCCTTGTTTAGAATGTTCAAAATTGACGGTTCGGCTGGCTCCTCGTCCTCTTCCTCCTCGCTTGCTGAAACTTCTGTGACCTGCGTCGGCGGTACAACCGGCTCCGCCACGGCTTCCATTTCCGTGTGCGGCTTCCGAACAATTTCGTCATGCTGTTCTAACAACTTCGTAATCTCCTCACGATGTGTGAGGGCAATCCGCATGAAGTCCGTTGTTAGATTCTTCTGCACAGCTTCGCAGTTGGCCTGATCCAACTTCCAAAATCCGGGTCCTCGGAGATCTCGGTTGGCCTTGTCTACCCGAAGCAGTTGCAGATCCGCAGCTTGTTCGGACCATCCTTGTAACGCCGTAGCCGTACCGATCTGTATCGCAACATTTGTCTGCTCCTGGAATTTTTTGACTATTTTCTTTAAGTTGGTCTGAGCCAAAAACGTCTTCTTTGCAAGCTCCGCTTATAGTCGATTAATGTCTTTCTGCTGCCCATTCCGGAACATCCGGGATGTCCTTAAATCCTCGACGGCCACCGACAACTCCATCTTCAATGGTCCGAGCTCCTCTTGGACATGTCTGGTTTGTCGTACCGCGACCTCCCGTTCCTGTTTCAGCTTCTTCATTTCCGCGTTCAGACTCTGGAATACCTTCTTTAACCGACCGTTCTCCTCGGTCGTACTATCGACATCCGCCACCAGCCGAGTCAGAATCCGCTTCCACTTCTCCTTGCTCTACTGATGCTCAGCGTTAACCATTCAGAATGCATCCGACATTTTCTGTGCGTCTCGCCTAGCCTCTTCCACATTATCCTTCAATACGCCAATACGTCGTTTAAATGACCTGGCGTCTGTTTGCGCATCCCGTAGTTGACTTCGGAGTTGCTCGACATTAGTACGGCTCCCAAGTTCGGCTTCGAGTTCTGCTCGTACTTTCGTCAACTCCGCGTCCTTTGCCTCCATTGCCCTTCGGAGCTCAACTTGCGCTTTCTCCGCCTCCGTCAGCACCGTGACTTTTCGTTTCAAGGCTTCCTCGCAGTTGGCTAGTGGTCGTTTCCATACCGCTACGTCGCGCTGTGCGGCTTCCGAAGTTTGCGCTTCGATCCGTTCGCTCCATTCACACACCTTCTCCATCGTCTTTTCCAACATCATCATAATCTCGTTCGCGTCTTCGTGCGTCGAACGAGCTTGTATCCCTACTAGTGCCTTGCCCGCTACTACGACCGTATCCGCTGTACTTCCTGGTGACAATGGTTGGCTCACCAAAACGGTCTCCTGTTCGGTGTCCGCCCGCTCTTGTGTGGTTCCCTCGGGCGCTTGGTCCGCTTCAAGCGTCGGTGTGCCGACTGTCTCTACGATCGGCTCCCCGCCTTCAGTCGTTGGTTGCACCTCATTCGTACTAGGTACGGGTTCTCCGATTGTCTGTATACTCGCCACCTCCGTGGCCAAAACTGCACCGTCCTCCGTGCTATGTACAATTGTCGGCTCCAAAATTCCGACCGTACTTTCCAGCCTTTCCTCTTCCTCTGCGGCTTCCGCTGGTTGTGCGGGGCCAGCCGTCTTGAACCGAATGACCAGACGGCCATCGGACTCCGGTTGCGCCGATTTCTTCCGTTTTTTCTTCCGCTTCTCCATCGGCGACTGCTTCGGGGGTTCGGGTGCAGCAGACGCGATCTCCGAATCATCCAAAGTGATGATGTTGACTTCTTCGTCCATACCGGCTGCCCCTACTCCGACCTGCGGCGTGTCGGGATCCCAGTCCTGGGGTACGATCGGGATCCGTTCTCCAAGATTCCAAGTCGGAATCTAGATCTCCGCTGCTTCTGTTTCTGCCGCTTCCGTGGTCGCTCCCGCCTCCGACGCTGGTACGACAGCGAGCTCGGGTGCCGACAGTTCCTCTTCCTCTGCCGGTAGTTCTGCCTCATCGTCCACCCGTGGCTCTGCCTCCGCTTCTGCTTCCGCTTCTACCGGCGGATCGGTCTGTCGTACCGCCGTGGCATCTATTCTCTGAGTCGCCAGCTCGACTCCGTTGATTGGTACGACGTGGAGCATCATACATTGCGGGGGTCCCTGGGCCGGAAACTGCACGACTGAAACCGTACTCGTTTCCTCCCCACTGGAGGCTAGTCGCCGCAGTCGCCGCCTCCTCGGCTGCTCCACGACCGGTGCCGGCTCTGGAATATGTTCCAGAACGGGTGATGATCCCGACGTGCCGATCTCCCAGATTTGCTGTGGGGCGGGCAACTCCGGCCCCTTGCCCTTGGCGGGGTCCCGCTGTCAACTGCCAGGTCGCTCCTTGCCCGGTGGTGGGTTGTAAAACATCCCCAGCCAGTACGCCAATCCGAATGCACGGCTTTTCCGACTTGCCGTCACCTCTCGGACAAGGGCTTCTGACATGATGGCGGCCCACTCGAGGTCGCGATTCTCCCATCCCGCAATAATAAGGCTGCCGCGGACCTTCGTCACTGCGGACGAATTTTGCTGCAGCAGCATCCATTGCGCGCAGAACATGGCGTATTCCTTGAATGCCGCACTTCGTCTGCCGGCGATGAGGAATGACTTCGCCGTTGGCGAAAAATCACCGCAGTACTCCGTCAGGATGGAGTCTTCGTATGTTCCGACACCTTTCTCGCCGCCCTCCGGTAGGTCGAGAAACGCTCGGACGGCTTCAGGCGACATCTCGTCGACGTTGGCTTGTGCCAGTGCTTCCTCCATGCTCGCCCATGGCGTCACGAGAGCGACGCGCAGATAACCGCCTAGACCGCGGCAGTTGAGTCGTTCGACCAATCGGGCGGAGGGTGATTCGTTCAACTTTATCTTCGCTCAGTAGCCGTCGATAGCGTTGCAGCGATAAGAAAAACAAGAGAAGAAAACTAGCCTGCTGACTCGTCGGTTTTTATAGGGTGGCTTCGGCGGTTCTACAAACCGTATATTTCGGTGGGATCTCGTGTACCGCCCGTCCTTTCTAATTAAGGTGCTCCGCCACGAAAAGTAATAATAGCTTCTTTCGGCCACGTCGCGTTTTGCTTTTCGTTGATTTTCATACCAGGTAATGATGACTTTTCGTCGTTATTTCGAAAAACTTTCCGAATATTCTGGTTTCCACACGTGCGACAGTTACTCCGATTCAATGTTGTACGAGGCTCTTAAATGAGCGAATCCTGAGGATTCGGCCGAACAAATCTTGTCGAAGATCTTTTCGGAATTCCGTAATTTCTCGGAATCCCTTCTAGTCGCGCCTTCACGGAATTCCGTTATGTCCGCAGAATTCCGCACCCTTCGGATTTCGTACTTTCTGCCCCATGCGGAATTCAGATATCTACCTCTCTGTTCCGGAATTCGTATTGTCTGCAGAATTCCGCACCCTTTGGAATTCAAATATCTACCTCTGAGTTCCAACCGTATTATTCCGGAATGCCGTTGCACGACCTCCTTCCCGATTGTTTTCTTCCTCCTCCATGAGTCACTACCGTACCCATCGCGAAAACCGACTCAAAATCCTCCGAGCCCGACTGAAGTTCTGATGAGTCGTCGTACCTACGGTCTCTCCGCTTGATACGGTCGCATCTTCACTTTCGTCACCTCACGGAAGGCAAACTTACGGCGGGTCCTCCGTCGTACTTACTGTCTGTCAGCCTAGTACAACCTCGTCGGCACCCCGCCGTAAAGGTACAACTGCGTCAATTCCTGTTCATGGCCGAGACTTCTTCCGAAGCCTCGCCCGAACCGTCCTTGCGAAGAAATGGGTTAGGCGGCAACTTTCCGTAGTACGGTTTTAGGCGAAATCCGTTTGCCCATTGGGGTAGTACTTCGCCGTAAAGTGTGCCTAATTGGTACGTGCTGCTTTCCTCGTTCACGATCCAGTACGGTCCTATCAATCGTAACCGTAACTTTGCGGGCATGTGCCCGGATTGCAACTGAAAGAGCAATACAACTTTTCCTTTTCCGAATCGTACTTCATTCCTCTTCCGGTGCCAGTCTACGAACGCCTTTCGTAGCCGTTGTTCGTGTTCTAGCGCTTCCATACTCTGGATTCGTTCCTCCTCGAGTCGTAATAACTGCTCCACTCGTGCATGGTCCGATTCCGACTCGTTCAACTTGTGCTCCAATTGAATTCGTAAGCTTGGAACAATGAACTCTGATGGCATAACGGCCTCCAAGCCGAATGCCATACGGAATGGTGTCGATCAATACTAGTTTTATAACTAGTCCGAATGGTGTCGATCAGATACTAGTTTTATAACTAGTCCGATATGCCCATAGTGCGGAATGCAATTTACGGTCCCAGTCCGTTCGATTGGCCTCCACGATTTTCCACAAAATCGTCAGTAGGCTCTTGTTCATACTTTCCACAGGGCCATTTCCTTGCGGATAGTACACTGTGCTCCTCCGATGAACTACCACATAATGTTGCGTGAGGCTGCGCACTACATCGTTGACGAAATGTGCTCCTTGGTTGCTCACGAGCTCTATGGGACATCCGTATCGACACCAGATATACTCGTACAAAAATTTAGCGGTGGACGACGTCGTATTGTCGCGAAAAGCTTTCTCCTCCACCCACTTCGTGCAATAGTCCGTCGCAACGAGTATATACCTATTACCTATCTGGGCCGCTGCAAGATGAAATGGGCCAACAAAATCAAGGCCCCATTTCTGGAAGGGTTCAAGCGGAAGAACGGGCTGATGCGGCATCCGTGCCGACTCCTGAGGTTGCCCCGTTCTCTGGCACAAATCGCACTCCTTTGTGAATTGGTGTGCGTCCCACAACACCGTTGGCCACCACAATCCGCTCTGCCAGACCTTCCGTGCCGTAACTTCACCTGCATAGTACCCTCCGGCCACTCCACTGTGGCATTCCC
Organism: Azolla pinnata; assembly: GCA_037176905.1. Lineage (NCBI taxonomy): Eukaryota > Viridiplantae > Streptophyta > Polypodiopsida > Salviniales > Salviniaceae > Azolla > Azolla pinnata. The sequence goes on from JBBBWG010014902.1 coordinate 15,728, forward strand.
GCAGCACGTCCTCTTGCTCGTCCTTCCATACCACACGTCTCTATACTCCATCTACGGATTTGTGGTACAAACTCTCATTCATCAGACTCAAGGCGCGGCTGCGTATCCCTAGCCGTTTCCGTTCCGCTTTCGACAACTCCGCGGGTGGGACGCCTTGGCTGAGGAAATATACAATGTCCGTGAGCCACTTATCCGGGTCGTCCTTTGGCCCGGCCTCTGGTGTTACCGTCGTTACCTCAGCGTCGGGGAAGTTGTCTGCCACCCCTGTCGGCGCTTCACCCGATTCCAACCGTGAGAGGTAATCGGCCACTGCATGCTGAGCACCGGTCGGTGGACTATATTGAACTCGTACTCCTGTAAGAGCAGAGCCCACCGAGTCACCTTGCCGGTCACCGATGCCTTGGACACCAGGTACACCAGGGCCGAATCATCTACGTGGAACATAAACCGTTTCCCCAGCAAATAATGACGAAATTTCGTCTTACTGTATATCATGCCGAGGGCTTCTCGCTCCGTTGTCGAATAATTTCTTTCCGCCTTCAATAGCCGTCGACCCACGTAGTAAAGTGGCCGATTCCTATTCTTTTCGTACTTCTGCATTAATACGTTGCCGATTGCTATATCCGATGCGTCCAGGAACACGTGGAACTCTCGGTCCCAGTCCGGGGGTTGTACCACCGGAGCACGTGTTAGCAAGAGTTTTAAGGTTGCAAAAGCCTTTCCCTCCTCTTCAGTCCACGTGAACGGTTCCCTATGAACCGCCGCGTGGAGGGGCGTGGCAAAATCCGCCAAGTGACGAATCATCTGATTGTGCCACCGAATTTTCCCCAAAAATCGGCTCAATGCCTTGGCATTATGCGGCGCTGGAGCTTCCAAGATAGCCTTGACCTTGTCGGGGTCCATCGCAATTCCATCCTTGCTCACAATGTGGCCTAGCAGCATCCCACTGGCGACTGCGAAGGCACACTTAGCCGGATTCAGGCTCAGTCGTCCTTCTCTACACTTCTTCAGGCATACTCGATGTGTCGCAAGTGCGCCTTATGCATTTCGAAGTCTGCAAAATCGTCTAGGAACAGTTGTATAAATCCAAGGATATATTCCTCAAATATCTGCATGATAATCCGCTGGAAGGTAGCTGGGGCCGTCTTAAGTCCAAACATCATGAGGACTGCCACGAACACGCCCCATTCTCTGACGAATGTGGTCTTTCCCTGATCCTCTTCGGCCATCCGGATCTGATTATATCCGCTAAATCCGTCCAGAAAACTATACATCTCGTGCCCGGCTACCGTGTCGAGTACCTCGTCCGTAAACGGTAGAGGAAACGCGTCCGTGATGGTTGCTGCGTTGACTTTCCGATAATCGACACAGACCCTCACCTTCCCGTTTTTCTTCGGCACCACCAGGATCGGGGTCAACCACATCACCCATTTTACTGGCCTGATAAAGCCTACCCGAAGGAGCTTGTAAATCTCCTCTTTGACTTTCCCTGCGTAGTTCGGGTTCAGGCCAGTAAAACTTTGGGTTTAGCCCCTTCATGTCCTCGTCCGACCATGCGAACACGTCCTTGTACATCCGGAAGACTAAGACTTTACGTGGGTGAAGACGAATGGTATGTTGCTACGTTCCACTTGTATGCCACCGGCTTACGGCTCT
>JBBBWG010014913.1:0-17378 GCA_037176905.1 Azolla pinnata
ACTTATGGACAGTGTGAACACGGCCATTAGAAGCCCGTATTCGACACTTTGCACAACCGCCCTCCTTTGACCACACCTGTTTCTTCCTACTCCATGAGCCACTACCGTACCTTTTGCGATATCCGACTCGGATCCCTCCGAGCCCGACTCAAGTCCGTCTGAGTCGCTGTATCTAATGTCCCTCTAGCCTAATACGATCGCGTCGCCACTTCCGTCACCTCCCAAAAGGCATACTATGGCGGTCCTCCGTCATACTTACTGTCCATTCAGCCTAGTACAACCTCTTTGTTGTATCTGGAACCAGATGGCTCTGATCCCAAATGTTGTGTTAAGGTCGTCAGGCGGAACAATGCACTAGCTCCCAGCTATATGGTGGAGGTGTCAAGAGGTAAGTTAGAACAAAGAGAAGATCAGATCTGAAGGAGGACGCTTCAGATCTAAGGCGGTCAAAAGTGGTGGCAAAGACACGAGAGGAAGAGACGGATAGGCACAATAATAGAGACTTCTATTAACTGGAGTTGGAACAACCAACTTAAAACGACCATACAAGCTTGGTATTTATACCCCCAAGCTAGGGCTGAAGCCTTTACGGCTTATTACAAGTATGGCCCGTTCACTTCTGGACAGTGTGAACACAGCCATTAGATGCCTGTATTCGACACTCCATAATGGGCGTGTTCCAAAAAATCTGTAAAAAGAAAAGGAATATACAAATTTTACAGATCCACAAAGGGGCTGATATACTGCGGAATACTACGATCGTAATAGTACAATCGTAAAACTACGATCGTAGAAAGTGCGACTATTTCTGCAGTTCGTCCGGAATCAGCTCCACGCCCATCCGATCCCGTAAAGATCGAAAACGGTCTGTCGAAAGACTCTTGGTCATCGCGTCTGCAACATTGTCAGTCGTAGAAATCTTCTCTAGACTGAGCATCTCCTGAGTTGCGCAATCACGAACGAAGTGGTACTGAACCTCGATATGCTTAGAAGCATTCTGATGTACCGGATTCTTCGCTAAAGCGACGGCTGCCTGACTGTCGCTGAGTACGATCGGAATCCATTTCGAATTAACTTGTCGAAACATACGAGCTAGTCGTCCGAGCCAAAGCACTTCCTTCGCTGTGTCCGACGCAACTACGTACTCCGCTTCGGTCGTACTTGTAGCCGTACAATCCTCTAGTTTCGATCTCCATGAAATGGCGCTGTACCCGAACCTGAAGAAGTATCCGGACGTCAATTTCCGGCTGTCGAGACAGCCCACGTAATACGAGTCACTGTAGCCTACTAGGCCTAAGGGTTCGTTCGGTCCGAATTTGATGCCGTATTCTTGTCTGCCAACCAGATATCTGAAGATATGCTTCACTTCGTTCCAGTGTGGGCGGCCGGGGATTGTGCATGAATCTGCCGAGGACGCCAACCGCATGCGCTATTTCTAGTCGCATCGCGACCATAGCGTACATCAATGAGCCAACAGCGGGTGCGTATGCTACCAACTTCATATGGTCTCCCTCCTGACCGGGTGTCGGGCAGTCCTTCCGTGACAGCCGAAGGTTGGCAGGTAGCGGTGTTGTAGTACATCGAGCCGTATGCATGCTGAATCGCTCAAAAATTCGTCGGATGTAATCGGACTGAGACAAATACAACTGTCACGAATGTCGATTCCGTGTGATCTTCATACCGAGAATGTGATGCGCCGCACCAAGGTCCTTCATTGTGAATTTCAGCAGCATTTGCCGTTGGAGCTTGACAAGCTTTCCGATAGTCTTTCCGATCGACGTGGAATGACTGGGCTAGCCGATTCTAGTGCAATCGTACTTCGCACGTCCGAACTTGGTTCATCCGACCCTATCAGACTAATTGTAGCTCTGCTACTCAAATTTTTCGCAAGTACGGCTCCTTCAGTACTAAGACGGTTGGCTAACCGTGAAGCTGTGTTAGGCCGTCCAAAGGAGTGGGTACGTCCGCAAACGTAACTCTCCGTAATTCTATTGGGCGATCGGCAGCCTTGTGCATCGCGGACTCGTTGAAGACACACGATATGAAACATAATAATTTGTCGTGTGTCTCTTCACACACGATATGAAACATAATAATTTTATGTTAGCCTAGTACTTTGATGCGAGGAGATTAAGATCCGCAAGATCTTCCAAACGTATTTTACGGCATGTTCATCGGGCAACTACGGTTAAAGTTACGGATAAATCAAGATAGAAGACTTGGTGAACTGGAAAAGTGAGATGTCCGACATGATCAGGTGCGGTTCGGATCCAGCAGCATATAAGCCGACCTTGAAGTATAGTTTTCATCTGCGTTCTTCGGAGTGCTCTGTAGCACTCTGAGCGGGTGGCAGTTTTTCCGTAGCATCCGCGTTTCGTACTTTTGCGGGTACAAGTGCGGACTGTATCCGGAGAAGGTGCGGCTCGTATTCGGACGAGTGCGGCCTGTATTCGGAGTCCCAGTACGGCCGTATTCAGAAATGTGAAGGGCATGCAAAAGAAAATATCACATGGGAGGCAGGCAACTAAAGAGAACGTCACGTGGGAGACATACAACTAAAGAGAACGCCACGTGGGAGTCATGGAACGGAGCTGGAGATGCGAACTCGAGTTCTTTCATGTAGGGGAAGCCAAGACTTCTATAAAAGGGGGATTCGGGGAAGCTCGAAAAGGCTAGTCTACGGAATCGGCAGAACTCAAACCCTAAATCTCTGATCTAAGCCAAGTCTTCTGAATTTTAAACCCTAATCTGGTACTTTCACTATAACCCAATCATTTTTTATTCCGATTTTGGGATTGATTGTAATTTCTTCTCTATAAGAAAGAAACTATTTCAAATTTATACATTCAAGCTAAATTATCAGTCTTCACATCCCGGTATTTGGAATCCTCTGGTCGGAGGCCCCAGGTGTCGAATGCGGGCATCTAATGGCCATGTTCAAACTGTCCATAACTAGACGGGCCATATTTGTAATATGCCGAAAAGGCTTCTGCCATAGCTTGGGGGTATAAATACCAAGCTTGTATGGTCATCCAAAGTTGGTTGCTCCAATTCAAGATAATAGAAGGTTTCTATTTTGTGCCTATCTCTCTCTCTCTTTCTCTCGTGTCTTTGCTGCCACTACTGACAGCCTCAGATCTGAAGCTTCCTCCAAATCTGATCTTCTCTCTGTGCTAACCCACATCTTCACCCCTCCACCATATTGCTGGGAGGTAGTGCTTTGTTCCGCCTGACGGCCTCATCACAACATTTCGTACGTCATCTGTTGCCACTGCCTTCCGCTGTATTCAGCTCGGCGTGGATGTCAAGAGCGTGTGGTATAGAGAAGATTTAAGACAATTACGGCCATCTGTAACCTCCGACCGGAGAAGTAAAGACTTCAGTCTACTGAGAGTTTTTGGCGACGTCTTCTGTTGTGCGACACATCACTATGTTCGACTCGACGTCAGGGAGAGAACAGAAGATACGGAACTGGATTTGGAGTAACCCACAGAGAGTTACAACTGTTTTACCGCATTCTGCAGTAAAACGCTCTATCGCGATCTAGTTCGTGCAGTGTACGACTAGACCACGATTTCGACAGTTGTACTCTCTTTGATAGTGCTTCGTACGCACTTCGGGCAGAGCCAGTGGCTTGTGCTCACTCCGCATAGAAGTACTTTGGCCGAAATCCACTTCAGAAGAGACAGTATGACATGTTCTTCCGCGGACTAGGCGTAACAGTCTGACTTCAACTCGGACTTTGAGGGCACAGTTCGTACTCGCTTCGGGCAAAGTCGTAGTACTTCTGACCGCAGACCGCCACAACGTTCGTGCCCAACTCGGTTAGACCGCATTCGGGTAGACTGCAGTGCAGACGTACTCACCCGCGGCTGTAACCACTCCGGCCAGAACTACGACGTTCGTGTCCAGCTCTGTTAGACCGCATTCGGGTAGACTGCAGTGCAGTCGTACTCACCCGCGGTTGTAACCACTCCGAGCAGAACTACGACGTTCGTGTCCAGCTCGGTTAGACTGCATTCGGGTAGACTGCAGTGCAGTTGTACTCACCCGCAGTCGTAACCACTTCGGACAGAACTACAGATAAGCCTTCCCGACAAATGGCTTCAACATCCGGCTCATCCGAGATGAGCATAAGGAAGTTCGACAGGACGAACTTCAACTTCTTGAAGGAACAGATGCAAGACTATCTCATAGTCCGTGGCTACATCGATCCAATAGAGCATGACACCGCTCTGGCAACATACAAGCCGGACCTCCGGACGAAGCTGGACCGGGTAGCCCGCACTACCATCCGAATGCATCTGTCTGAATCCGTGTATTACACGGTTCAGTCGTGTATGACAATGAAAAAATTGTAGAAGACGTTGTCGGACACATACGAAAATAAGGTGGCCGTTACGGAGATTTACCTAATACAGCGCCTTTATAATCTACGGATCAAAGAGTCCGACTCGATCACGGCTCACCTGAACGACTACAAAGGAATCATTTCCCCGCTGTTAGCACAAGGAATGACGATGGACGACGAGCTGAAAGCTCTACTGCTGATGAGTAGCCTTCCACCGTCCTGGGAAACTTTCGTCAAGACCGTATGCAACGCCTCTGCTTATGGCCGTGAAGTACTCCGAAACTACGAGCTCCATTCTATCTGAAGACCCTTGGAGGAAAACATTCATTCAAAACTCGGCGTGTGAAGCCTACGCCGTACAGAGTATGGGTGATCGACATCAACATCGTGGAAGAAGTGTCTCGCGCGGGCTGAACGCGATGAGAAACCGAAGCAAGTCCAGGGGTTCGCTGACGTGCAATTATTACAAGAAACCTGGACACATCAAGCCTGACTGCCGAGCCCTCAAAGCTAAGAACGTAAAATTTACGCAAAAGGGCAATTGTACTGAAGAGGTGAACTTCTGCGGTTCATCTTTTACGACTTTACGACCCACAATCAGAGATACTACGGAGGATGATCCGAACATTCTCACAGTGGAGAGCAGGACCGAAGCAGAATTTCTGCTTACGACGGAGGAAGCCACTAGCTGGCTACTCGACTCGGGCGCCTCTTACCACGTAACTCCATTCCGATCGCAATTCCGACAGTATACAACTCGAAGTTTCGATCCTGTACGCGTCGGAAATTTGCAGCATTCTGTGGTCGTCGGCATCGGCACAGTAGAGCTTAACCTCCCGGGTGGTTCTGCAATCGTACTACACGATCTTCGGCACGTCCCGAAGCTATCAAGGTCGCTCATCTCGGTGGGACAACTCGACGAAGCAGGCATCCGTGTTAGCTTCTCGTCAGGAGGGTGGAGTCTCCAGAAAGGGAACCTCCTACTTGCTCGTGGTTCGAAGATACACTTGTTGTATCCTCTATACGTCACGCTCAGAGAGGGTGACTTATTCGTCGTGGATATTCCGGTGTCATCACTATGGCTCGGAAGACTCGGCCACCTGAGCAATTCCGGCATCACGCACCTATCCAAGGCCGGCTACATTCCCAAGCTCTCCTTCTCCGACCATCAGTTTTGCGAGCATTGACAGTACGGCAAGCAAGTCGCAGTTCCACATCCGACCAGTACGCGGAGAGAATCGAGTCCGCTCAATTTCCTACATTCGGACATCTGTGGCCCGATGCCAAATTCGTCTCTTGGCGGAGCGTTGTACTTCGTCACCTTCATCGACGATGCTACATGGAAGGTGTGGGCTTATCCGACTCGGACAAAAGATTATGTCCTTACGATCTTCAAGGATTAGCTCGGAATGGTAAAGATTCAGACGGATCGGAAGCTGAAATGCCTACGATCCGATCACGGGGGAGAGTATAAGTCCGACCAGTTCGTCCAATTTTGCCGAGAACGCGGCATTAGACGCGAATATACGACTCCTTACAGTTCGGAGCAAAATGGCGTAGCAGAACGGATGAATCGTACAATCCAGGAGCAGATTGTTTCTATGTTGCACCATTCCGGACTCACGGATGGCTTCTGGGCCGAGGCGATACTCACGACCGTACACATCATCAACATGTCTCCGAGTAAGCCGCTTGGATCGAAAATTCCGCAAGAGCTTTGGACAGGAAGAAAATCAGATTACGGCAAGCTACAGATATTCGGATACGAACCATACGCAGTTGTGCCAAGGGACGAGCGTCGTAAACTTGAGTCACAGTCACAGAAATGCGTTTTCCTCGGATATGGACCTGACGGAAGTTTCGGCTATTGCTTATGGGACCCGGAGACTCACCAAGTTGTACGAAGTTCGGACGTGGTCATCAACGAGTCCGCGATGCACAAGGATGTCGATCGCCCGATCGAACTATGGAGAGTTACGTTTGCCGCTGTACCCACTCCTTTTGGACGGCCCAGCACAACACACGAGGTCAGCTTCTCGGCCAGCCAACCCTCTTAGTACGGAAGGAGCCGTACATGACGAAAATTCGAGTAGCAGAGCTACTATCAGTCCGACAGGGTCGGAGGAACCATGTTCGGACGTGCGAAGTACGGTCGCACTAGAACCAGCTAGCCCAGTTATTCCACGTCGATCAGAAGGACTGTCACAACCACGTGAGAGGTACTCTCCCGAATTGTTCTTTATAGACGCCGGTGAACCTATGACATACAGAGAAGCGATGGAAGCTACGGATGCTCCAAGTTAGCAACTTGCAATGGAGTCCGAAATGAACTCCATCCGCACAAATGAGACTTGGGACTTGGTGGAACTTCTGCGGAATCGAAAAGCACTGCCGTGCAAGCGGGTCTATCTGTTGAATACGGACATCTAATGGCCGTGTTCAAACTGTCCATAAGTGGACGGGCCATATTTGTAATATGATGGAATGGCGTGAGCCCTAGCCTGGGGGTATAAATACCAGGCTTGTATGGTCGTCCAAAGTTGGTTGCTCCAACTTCAGTTAATGGAAGTTCCATTTTGTGCCTGTCTCTCTCTCCTACCCTCTCGTGTCTTTGGCCGCCACACCTGACTACTTCAGATCTAAAGCCTCCTCCTTCAGATTTGATCTTCTCTTAGGATCAACCCACTTCTTGACACCTCCACCATACTGCTGGGAGCCAGTGCTTGTTCCGCCTGACGTCCTTCGTCCCCAACATTTGGTATCAGAGCACGGTTCGTCCGCTGCAGGTCGTCATCTGCTGCTACTGACTTCCTGTTGTATTCTGCTTCGTGTGGACGTCAAGAACGTGTGATATAGAGAAGATTCAAGACAGTTACGGCCATCCGTAACTTCCGATCCGACTGGCAAAGACTTTGTATACTGAGAGTTTTCGGCGAAGTCTTCTATCATACGACACATCATTGTGTTTGTATTGACGTCAAGGAGAGAACAAGAGACAAGGAACTGATTTTGGAGTAACCCACAGGGAGTTACGACCTGTATTTTTTACTGCAGCCTACAGTAAACCGTTTTTCCGTGGCCTAGTTCGTGCAATGCACGACTAGATCACGTTTTCGACAATCATACTCCCTTTGATAGTGCTTCGTACACACTTCGGGCAGAGCCGGTGGCTTGTGTCCACTCCGTGTAGAAGTACTTTGGCCGACATCCGTTTCCTAAGAGTCTTCACGACTCGTTCTTCTACGGACTAGGCGCACAGGTCCGACGTCAACTCGGACCTTTGAGACGCGAGTTGTACTCACTCCGGGCAGAGTCGTAGCACTCGTGTCCACTTCGAGTAGAGTCGTGGTTCTTTACGAAGCTCGTGTCCAACTCGGCTAGGCCACATTCAGGTAGACTGCAGTAGTCACTTCGGGCAGAGCTTCAACCCCCGACAGTTCCGACGTCAACTCAAACCTTGGTGACGTGGTGCATATTCACTCCGACTAGAGCCGTGGCTCGCTCCAAAAGTTCGTGTCCAATTCGGTTAGACTACATTCAGGTAGACTACAATACATTTGTACTCACCCCTAGTCGTAACCACTCTGGGCAGAACTTTCGTGAAGTTCGTGTTCAACTCGGCTAGGCCACATTTAGGGAGACTGCCGGGCAGTCATACTCACCCGTGGCCGAAGTCACTTCGGACAGAACTTCTACATTCGTGCTCAACTCAGTCAGGTCGTAATCGGGTAGACTGCAGTGCAGTTGTACTCACCCACGACCATAACTACGAGCAGAATTACGAACCAGCCTTTCCGAAAAATGGCTTCGACATCTGGCGCATCCGAGATGAGCATACAGAAGTTCGACGGGACAAACTTCAACTTCTGGAAAGAGCAGATGCAGGACTACCTCATAGTTCACGGTTACATCGACCCAATAGAGCACTACACGGCTCTGGCAACATAGAAGCCGGATGTATGGACGAAACTGGATCGGGTAGCTCATGCGACAATCCGGATGCATCTGTCGGAATCCATGTATTACACGGTCCAATCGTGTACGAAAGCTAAGGAACTGTGGAAGATGCTGTCGGACACTTACGAAAAGAAGGTGGCCGCCACGAAGATTTATCTTATCCGGCGCCTTTACAACTTACGGATGAAGGAATCCGATTCGATCACGGCTCACCTGAACGAATACGAAGGAGTTATTTCCCAGCTGTCAGCACAAGGTATGACGATCAACGATGAGCTAAAAGCTCTATTGCTGATGAGCAATCTTCCACCATCCTGGGAAACCTTCGTCACGACCGTATGCAACGCGTCGGCTACAGCCGTAAAGTACTCCGAAACAACAAGCTCCATTCTATCGGAAGACGCTCGGAAGAAAATGTTCGTTCAGAATTCGGCAAGTGAAGCCTACACCGTACAGAGTATGGTTGATCGACAGCAACATCGTGGGAGAAGTTCCTTGCGCGGGCCGAACGCGACGAGAAACTGAAGCAAGTCCAGGGGATCGCTGACGTGCAATTATTGCAAGAAACCCAGACACATGAAGGCCGAATGTCGTGCCCTCAAAGCGAAGAACGGAAAATTTATGCAAAAGGGCAGTCGTACTGACGAGGTGAACTTCTGCGGTTCATCTTCTACGACTTTAGGATGCACAATCGCAGATACTCCGGAGGATGATCCTAATATCCTCAATGTGGAGAGCAGGACCGAAGCAGAAGTTCCTCTTACGACGGAGGAAGCCACCAGCTGGCTCCTCGATTCGGGTGCCTCATACCACGTAACTCCGTTTCGATCGCAATTCCGATCGTATATGGCTCGAAATTTCGAACCTGTACGTGTCGGAAATTCGCAACATTGTGCAGTCATCGGCATAGGCACCGTATAGCTTAACCCTCCGGGTGGCTCTACGATTGTACTCCACGATGTTCGGCACGTCCTGGAGCTCTCAAGGTCGCTCATTTCGGTGGGACAACTCGACGAAGCGGGTTTCCGTACCAGCTTCTCGTCAGGAGGGTAGAGTCTCCACAAAGGGAACCTCCTGCTTTCTCGTGGTCCGAGGATACACTCCTTGTATCCTTTGTACGTCACGCTTCGAGAGGGTGACTTGTTCGTTGTGGACATTCCAGTGTCATCTCTATGGCACGGACGACTCGGCCACTTGAGCAAGACTGGCATCACATACCTATCTAAGGCCAGCTACATTCCCAAGCTCTCATTCTCCAACCATCAATTTTGCGAGCACTGCCAGTACGGCAAACAAGTCGCAGTTCCACATCCGACAAGTACGCCGAGAGAATCGAGTCTGCTCAATTTGGTCCATTCAGACATCTGTGGCCCAATGCCACATCAGTCTCTCGGAGGAGCATCGTATTTCGTCACCTTCATCGACGATGCTACGCGGAAGGTGTGGGCCTTATCCGACTCGGAGAAAAGATCGTACCTTCACGATCTTCAAGAATTGGCTCGCAATGGTCGAGAATCAGACGGATCGAAAGCTGAAATCCCTACGATCCGATAACGGGGGAGAGTATAAATCTGACTAACGAGTTCGTCCAATTTTGCCGGGAATGCGGCATGAGACGCGAATTTACGGCTCGTTGCAGTCCAGAGCAGAATGGAGTAGCTGAACGGATGAATCGAACAATCTAGGAGCGGATTGTTTCTATGCTACACCATTCCGGACTTTCAGAGGCCTTCTGGGCTGAGGCGCTACTCACGGCCGTGCATATTATCAACATATCGCCAAGTAGGCCTCTTGGATCGAAAATTCCGCAAGAGCTTTGGACAGGACGTAAACCCGGATTACGGAAAGCTGCAGATATTCGGATGCGAGGCGTACACAATTGTGCCAAGGGACGAGCGTCGTAAACTCGAGTCACGGTCTCGGAAATGCATCTTCCTTGGATACGGACCTGACGGAAGTTTCGGCTATCGCTTATGGGACCCGGAGACTCACCAAGTTGTCGGAAGTTCGGACGTGGTCTTCAACGAGTCCGCGATGCACAAGGCTACGGATCGCCCAATCGAATTACGGAGAGTTACGTTTTCTGACGTACCTACTCCCTTGGACGGCCCAACACAGCACACGAGGTCGGCTTCATGGTCAACTAACCCTCTTAGTACGGAAGAAGCCGTAGCTGACGAACATCCGAGTAGCAGTGTTACTATCAGTCCAACAGGGTCGGACGAACTAAGTTCGGACGTGCGAAGTACGATCGCACTAGAACCGGCTAGCCTAGTCGTTCGACGTCGATCGGAACGACTGTCGCAGCCACCTGAGACATACTCTCCTGACTTGTTCTTTACAGATGCCGGTGAACCTACGACATACCGAGAAGCTATGAAAGCTACGGATGCTACAAGTTGGCGACTTGCAATGGACTCGGAGATGAACTCCATCCGCGGAAACGAGACTTGGGACCTGGTGGAACTTTCGCGGAATCGGAAAGCAGTTCCGTGCAAGTGAGTCTACCGACTCAAACAAGTGTTTGATTCCTCTGGTCCGATGTATAAGGCGCGAATCATAGCGAAAGGGTTTTGGCAAGAGTACGGTGTAGACTTCGACGAAGTCTTCTCACCCGTCGTAAAGATGACAACCCTCCGTTTTCTCCTCGGCGTAGTCGCGCTCGAGGATTCAGACTAGCTCGGGTTTTGTGGTTTTGCGGGTACAAGTGCGGACCGTATCCGGAGAAGGTGCAGTCCATATTCAGAGTCCGAGTGCGGCCCGTATCACGAATACGATCGTGTACGCGGGCCGGTCGCACCAATGTGAATGCCATGCAAAAGTAAATACCACATGGGAGGCATGCAACTAAAGAGAACGCCACGTGGGAAACATGCAACTAAAGAGAACGCCACGTGGGAAACATGCAACTAAAGAGAATGCCACGTGGGATTCATGAAACAAAGCTGGAGATGCGAACTCGAGTTCTTTCATGCAGGGGAAGCCAAGCCTTCTATAAAAGGGGGATTCGGGGAAACTCGAAAAGGCTAGTCTGCGGAATCGGCAGAACTCAAACCCTAAATCTCTGATCTAAGATAAGTCTTTTGAATTCTATGAGGGCAATTGGAAGAGGTTTGTAGCCACTCCAACGACGTGGTCACTGCCCGTCTGCGCTTTTAGCAGAAATGGCGGAACACACCTATGGTGATGCAAGGCAGGAGTGGCCCGAGGTGGAACTACCAGCCCCCACGTTGGTTGTTTCCTACTCACCTGCCACCCTCTCTTCGGTGTAGGCCCCAAGAGCCGACTTGTACTAGGCAACATTGAAGGGCTTCTTACATTAAGTTAGGCCGCAAGGCAATGTAAGTAGGCTCATCTTCTTTTACTTGATCGGAGGAAGTCTCCCCAATGTGTGTATAAGTCTCCTTGTAGACTCTCTATGTAATAATCCTTCCTAACTAATGGGAAAGTAGCTTCATTTTGAAAAAAGATAAACCCAAAATGGTACTTTCATTATAACCCAATCCTTTCTGATTCCGATTTTGGGATTGATTGTAATTTCTTCTCTAGAATAAAGAACCTATTTAAAAATTATACATTCAAGCTAAATTATCCATCTTCACATCCCGGTATTTCGAATCCTCTAGTCGGAGGCCCCGGGGTCCTGCCTCGACGTTCACGCATACGATCGGAGTAGTATGATCGAACAAAAGTACGATCGTAGAAGTGCGTTTGTAGAACTACGATCGTATTAGTACATGATCGAACAAAGTGATACCGAACCTCAATATGCTTTGAAGCATTGTGATGTACCAGATTCTTCGCTAAAGCAACGGCTCCCTGGCTGTCGCTGAGTACGATCAGGATCCATTTCGAAATAACTTGTCGAAACGTACGAGCTAGTCGTCCAAGCCCAAGCGCTTCCTTCGTTGCGTCCGACGCAGCTATGTACTCCGCTTCGGTCGTACTCATATCCGTACAGTCCTGTAGTTTCGATCTCCACGAAATGGCGTCGTACCCGAACCTGAAGAAGTATGTGGACGTCGATTTCCGGGTGTCGAGACAGGCCTAAGGGTTCCTTCGGTCCGAATTGGATGTCGTAGTCTTGTGTGCCAACCAGATATCTGAAGGTATGCTTCACTGTGTTCCAGTGTGGGCGGCCAGGATTGTGCATGAATCTGTTAACGACTCCAACCGCATGCGCTAAGTCTGGCCGCGTCGCGACCATAGCGTACATCAATGAGCCAACAGCCAGTGCGTATGGTACCGACTTCATATGGTCGCCCTCCGGACCGAGTGTCGGGCAGTCCTTCCGTGACAGCCGAAGGTTAGCAGGTAGCGGTGTCGTAGAAGATCGAGTCGAATGCATGCTGAATCGCTCTTCCGTAACCAATATACAAGATGTTCACGGCCTGGTGACGCAAAGCCTTGCGGCTGCTCCATATATATTTCCTCGTCTAGATCACTATGGAGGAACGCCATTTTTACATCCAACTTAAGAAGCTCCAAGTCCTCGAGCGCGACTACGCCGAGGAGGAAACGAAGGGTTGTCATCTTGAAGACAGGTGAGAATACTTCGTCGAAGTCTACGCCGTACTCTTGCCGAAACCCTTTTGCTACGATGCGCGCCTTATACTTCGGACTGGAGGAATCGGACATCTGTTTGAGTCGATAGACCCACTTGCACGGCAGTGCCTTCCGATCCGCGGAAGTTCCACCAAGTCCCAAGTCTCGTTCGCTCGGATGGAGTTCATTTCGGACTCAATTGCATGTTGCCAACTTGCAGCATCTGTAGCTTCCATCGCTTCTCTGTATGTCGTAGGTTCACCGGCGTCCGTAAAGAACAAGCTAGGAGAGTACCTCTCAGGTGGCTGCGACAGTCTTTCCGATCGACATGGATTGACTGGGCTAGCCGGTTCTAGTGCGATCGTACTTCGCACGTCTGAACTTGGTTCGTCCGACCCTGTCGGACTGATAGTAGCTCTGCTACTCAAGTTTTCTGTAGGTATAGCTCCTTCCGTACTAACAGGGTTGGTTGACCGTGAAGCCGACCTCGTGTGTTGTGCTAGGCCGTACAAAGGAGTGGTACGTCTGCAAACGTAACTCTCCGTAATTCGATCGGGCGATCGGCAGACTTGTGCATCACGGACTCGTTGAAAACCACGTCTGAACTTTGGAGAATTTGGTGAGTCTCCGGGTCCCATAAGCGATATCCGAAACTTCCGTCAGGTTCATATCTGAGGAAAACGCATTTCCGTGACCGTGACTGGAGTTTACGACGCTCGTCCCTTGGCACAAGTGCGTACACTTCGCATCTGAATATCCGCAGCTTTCCGTAATCAGGTTTTTGTCCTGCCCAAAGCTCTTGAGGAATTTTCGATCCATGCGGCCCACTCGGAGACATGTTGATGATGTGTACGGCCGTGAGTAGCGCCTTGGCCCAGAAGCCGTCCGTAAGTCCGGAATGGTGCAGCATAGAAACAATCCGCTCCTGGCTTGTACGATTCAACCGTTCAACGACTCCATTTTGCTCCGGACTGTAAGGAACCGAATATTCGCGTTTGATGCCGCGTTCTCGGCAAAATTAGATGAACTCGTCAGATTTATACTCTCCCCCGTTATCGGATCGTAGGCATTTCAGCTTCCGATCCGTCTGATTCTCGACCATTGCGAGCCAATCCTTGAAGATTGTAAAGGTACGATCATTTGTCCGAGTCGGATAAGCCCACACCTTCCGCGTAGCGTCGTCAATAAAGGTGAAGAAGTACGACGCTCCGCCGAGAGACGAATTTGGCATCGGGCCACAGATCTCCGAATGGACCAAATCGAGCGGACTCGATTCTGTACTGGCAATGCGGAATCGAGCGGATGTGGGACCACGACTTATTTGCCGTACTGGCAATGCTCGCAAATCTAATGGTTGGAGAAGGAGAGCTTGGGAATGTAGCCGGCCTTGGAAAGGTGCGTGATGCCAGCTTTGCTCAGGTGGCCGAATCTTTCGTGCCATAGTGGTGACACCGGAACATCCACGATGAATAAGTCACCCTCTATGAGCGTGATGTACAAAGGATACAACGAGTGTATGTTCGGACCACGAGCAAGTAGGAGGTTCCCTTTGTGGAGACTCCACCCTACTGACGAGAAGTTGGCACAGATGCCTGCCTCGTCGAGTTGTCTCACCAAAATAAGCGACCTTGATAGCTCCGGGACGTGCCGAACATCGTGGAGTACGATCGTAGATCCACCCCGAAGGTTAAGCTCTACTATGCCAATGCCGACGACCGCACAATGCTGCGAATTTCAAATGCATACAGGATCGAAACTTCGAGTCGTATACTGTCGGAATTGCGATCGGATTGGAGTTACGTGGTAAGTGGCGCTCGAGTCGAGTAGCCAGTTTTTGGCTTCCTCCGTCGTAAGCAGAACTTCTGCTTCGGTTGTGCTCTCCACAGTGAGGATGTTCGGATCATCCTCCGTAGTATCTCCGCTTGTGCTTCGGAAAGTCGTACAAGATGAACCGCAAGTTCACCTCCTCAGTACGATTGCCCTTTTGTCGAAATTTTCCGTTTTTCGCTTTGAGGGCTCCGCAGTCGGGCTTGATGTGTGCAGGTTTCCTGCAACAGTTCCACGTCAGTGAACCCTTTGACTTGCTTTGGTTTCTCGTCGCATTCGGCCCGCACGAGGAATTTCTTCCACGAAGTTGTTGTCGATCACCCGTACTCTATACAGTGTAGGCTTCACTCGCCGAGTTCGGAATGAATGGTTTCCTCCGAGCGTCTTCAAACAGGATGGAGCTCGTAGTTTCGGAGTACTTTACGGCCGTAGCAGACGCGTTGCATTCGGTCGTGACGAAAGTTTCCCAGGACGGTGGAAGGCTACTCATCAGCTGTAGAGCTTTCAGCTCATCGTCAATCGTTATTCCTTGTGCTGACATGTGCAAAATATGACAATTGGGAATTCGGGTTTACGGGAAAACGGGGAGTCGTGTTTTAGATCCGAACCGACGTATGTAAATAGGATTTCGGTGATCCGAAAGGACACCAAAGTTGTATATAAGACCATGGGGTCTGCCTTGTACAAAGTCCGAAATTGTTAATATAAGAAGAGCTTGGCGCCTATCTATTGTGGCATCTTGTGTGTGCAGTCTATCTGTCTGTTCTAGTCGGAAGGTTACGTAATTACGAAGTGACACATAGCCGGGATTACGCCCGGAAGCTTTCGGTCTTACGGCAAAGAAGATTACGTTGATCGGGATTTCCCCGGATCTATCGGAGAGCCGTAAGTTAGTGCAGGGCAAGTGGAACGTAACGATATACCCATTCATCTTCACCCATGTAAAGTCTTAGTCTTTCCCCGGAAGGGCTAACACTCTTTTGGCGATCACGACGACTTGAATCGGAATTCAAGCCAACGAAGATCGAATGGATGACGTCTAGGGATGTACCGACTTCCGACTCACGAAGGATCAAAAGATCTTTGGCGTGAGCATTAGCTTCACGGACCAACGGTGCAACGGATCGCACCAACATCGCTCCTGCGGCACAACGATCTAACGTGCGCAGAGCGGGAGTTACGTTCGCCGGAGCGAACGCTTTGCGGAGAGCCGTAAACATAGCCCAAGCGGCGACGCAAACTTTTTGCGCGTATCAGAGGAAGGCAACGCTAGGAGCGTTCCCCAAGCTGCATCCAGTGACGCAGGCTCTTTCACCGGTCAGTGGACCGTGTATTCGGGATTCGGCAGCGACTCGGAGGACGAGTCGGCGACTCCGGGAAATTACTTACCTACTCCGGAGGGCGTGCGAACGCAGCAGTCCGCATCTTCACCGCTTGCTCATCGTAGTCGGACACCAGAAGGCCGGCGCCGACACGACGACCTAGCCCGGAGGCTAGACCGGTCCCCAAGTTCCGAATGAGGGATGACTGAGGGGGCCTCGTCATACCCACCCGAAGCGTTCAGTGACGGTTTCCTACGCTCGGCTCGTTCCGAACACCGTGCGACTGAGAAAGCCTCGTCGTACGTGACCGAGGAGTTTCCTACGCTCGGCTCGTTCCGAACACCGGAAGATCTGCGCATTGAAGACGGACGTACAGTCGCCGGGTGAAATAAAGGCCGCACGTGTGAACTCACACGTGTGAAACCAGACGCTTTAAAAAGTGCTTTTTGAACGGCTCGAAAAGCAATCATGACCTGGTAAGGCAGTCGGGGAAAATCAATTGATGACGTGGCGGCGGAGATAATTATTACTTTTCGTGGGCTCGCGCCTTAATTAGAAAGGACGGGCAGTACGCGGATTCCCCCACGACCAGTTAGCAGTTCCGTAACCGCCGGCTCACACTATAAAAACCGACGAATCGGGAGATTACTCTGTTTACTGTAATCTGACTCTCTGCGACGGAAGTACGAAGAACGAGCGCATAGGCGACGACTGCCGAAGATGAGGCTGTTGGAGACGCCATCCCGATCGCTCGTGAATCGCCTGAACCGCCGCGGCATAGGCAGGTATTTACGGGTGGCGTTGGCGACGCCATTGGCCAATCTGGAAGAGGCTCTGGCACAGGTGGACATCGACGAACTGTCTACAGAAGCGGTACGGGCTTTTCTCGACATGTCGGAGTGCGGCGAGAAAGAGGTGGAGCCCTATAGCGACGCCGTATTGACGGAGTACTTCGGGGAGTACTCGCGACGACAAAGTCGTTTTTGATCACCGGCGGGCGAAGCGAAGCGTTCAAGGAGTTCGCCGGGTTCACAGCGCAGTGGATGCTGCTGCAGAGCAACCCAACGGCGGTCATGAAAGTCCGAGGCGCCTTAATTATCGGCGGGTGGGAGAACCGCGCCCTGGATTGGGCTGCGATTAGGTCTGCCGCCTTGATCCGGGAGGCGACTGCTAGTCCAAAGTACCGGGCAGCGGCCCTGGCATACTGGCTGGGGATGTTTTACACCCCACCCCCGGGCAAGGAAAGTGTTATGATAACGGCTATGCCGATTTGGAAACAAGACACGACGATTCGGAAAAAGGAAGCGGAAACAGGAAACTTGATGATCATGAACTGGTGTTGTTCACCTTGACTGAATCAAGGTGAACTGTTTTAT